>PIJE02000001.1:279721-377996 GCA_002895965.2 Coryphaenoides rupestris
CTCGACTACGCGAGGTTTAACTTGACATTTCTTTATATATTGACAAGAAATAAAACTAATGAAATGTTGTCGCCAATCTCCATTTGGAATCGACTGTTTGTCATATAGGCCTATAGGCTATATTTTGTGATGGTTAAACTAGACTAGGACTATCAACAACTATCTGTTCTGTCATCTAAAACAACTGCGATGAATCAGAGATCGTAGGCCTTATAACACATTAATAATACTATACCAATGTTAATTAGAATAATAATTCTGAGAATACTAATAATAATATTATTTCTATTATTAATAGGCTAATAGGCTAATAATAATTATAATAATGTATTATTAATAATAATTATAATAATGTATTAGTAGTAGTAGTAGTAGTAGTAGTAGTAGTAATAATAATAAGCGAACAGGCTAATAATAATAATAATAATAATAATTATTATTATTATTATATTATTATTATTATTATAATACTATTCATGATAATATAAATGTAATTTCTCTTCTTGCTATTTTATATTTTGCCTTTTTTGCGTAATGTCGCCTGCCATGTCACAAGAATTCCACTGTTCAGAATGGCCCTGTTATGAAGTACATGTGACAATAAAACACTTTGACTTTGAATTCAATAATAATAATAATAATAATAATAATAATAATAATAATAATAATATGCCCAAAATGTAAATAACAACAGTCGCAATCATGATCACAATCGTAATCACAATCATAGCCAGAATCATGACGATAATAACAATAACCACGATCACAATCGCAATCATAATCATAATCACAGCCATGATCATAACCATCAATTCAATAATAGGTTAATAATATTTTCGGTTAGGGTTAATATTATTATAGGCCATGGTTAAAAGGATATCACTGTTGTGATACGCTATAGGGGAGAAGGGAAGGGAAGGTTAATCGGAGTTTAAAGGCTGATAATGTGTTATCTGGACCAAACCTTTCGCCATCCGTGTTTTCTAACTCAGAAGAGCACAGAAGCGGGGTCCTTACTACACCTGAACACCATCTCACTTCGGTCTCTTTATTTTCTTCCAGAAAGAAAATCCATCCAACGTGTTTTCCTTTAGGCGTATTTCAATTGAATGAATTTGAATTAACATATTCCTTTTCAATTAAACCCATCTACTTTAGGAACTGTCAATTCTGCAATTGTTGTCTTATTTGTATTTTAAGTACACATAATTATATGGGTTTTTTTGTCTTCCTTAACCTTTACTCTATGAATATCGGTGTCGTTTTTCTAAGATATACGCGCGCGTGTGTGTGTGTGTGTGTGTGTGTGTGTGTGTGTGTGTGTGTGTGTGCGTGCGTGCGTGCGTGCGTGTGTGTGTGTGTGTGCGCGTGCGTGTGTGTGTGTGTGTGTGTGCATCATAAGACATTGGATTTAATATCTTTTCTGTTTCCGTTGAATCGGCGTCCCACCTTCTCCCACCTCAGCGCAGCCTTAACCCGCACTTGTCGTGTTGAATGGGATAATCCAGCTAATTTGCTCGAGTGCCAAATGGACTTTCATTATGAACAGAAAGCCTCTATATCCAGTGTCGCTGTGCAGGGTACCGGCCTGTTCTTGTATATCCTTACACATTTGATTTTCCGCACGATCTTTGACGCAAAATCCGGTCATCCAAAAACGTCCAATATAATGTAAGGCAAGATACAAACAAGCATGCACAAGGAAAATATGCGTAGGCCAAGGCTTGCTGCGCAACAAAGTCTAAAACACAGCATTGTGGCCACTTAGAAGCGACAGACACATCAATTTAAATAAATCAAGAATAGTTCCCTCGGCTGCATTTTGTGATCCATTTCCAAAACCACACAAAGCATCAGTTTCCAGAAGGCCTCCACGTTGGCCCCCTACCAAATGCTCGAACACATTAAAAGTAATCCCTCACACCCATCTCCGCGTCAACACGCACAACTGCACACTACAGTTACTCTGACCGCGATGCTTTAAAATATATACATCGCCATATGAAGTCGATGTATACGCCAACTACAATGTAAACAACAAGGACGATGGGTCCTCCATAACGTCGTGCAGCTTGGCGCCCCGGGGTGCAGCAGCGGCGAAGTGAGCCGTTTTTTACAGATGAAAGTGGAGAGAAATAAAGGGCTCATTTTAATCTGCCTTAAACCCATTCAACACAACGTGTGTGCTTGAAAGTGTGAGAGTGAGCGCTGATGGGGGATAAATACGTTTCCTACCATCGCTGGGAGCAATTACAAGGCCTCTCCGAACAGACACGGGTTCATTAGCAGCTGTATAAGTCTTAGCTCTATTAACAGGAAACAAGCACCGAGAGACCCATCTTGCTGTTTAATATCCCGGGTTCAACACAAGTGAGTAGGCCTACACTTCACTGTCCTTTTCTAAATAAAGCAGCGTGATAAGAATGTCTCAGATGTAGGCCTACGGAATCTCCCATATGTGCCGCATTTAAATGTGCAGTCCAATAAATCTCAGACAGCCTATATTTCGGCAAAAATTGTAACATTGGTCTAAAACGTCAAAATAGCAACAGTAGCACTTCAATAATTACTCGAGCGCACAAACGACAACTATCTACCTTACAAGTAGCCTATGAATAGTGAAATGGTATTCCCTAAAATAGTTATAAAGGCCTACATTAGCCGACCGCTGTTTGTTTTTATTCACACCGTTTACAAATGAAATAAAACATAAAGAAATATGCTATCATAGTATCCCCAGTAACTAAACAACAGTAGGCCTACGGCTTATAAATCGCACCTCTCTTTGGAGCGGGAAACTAGACGGCGTTTTGTGCCGCCGTCTATCCAGAGAACAGGCCACTCCAGTAGGCCTATCTGACCAATTACATCCACAGCCGTCCAGTGCCAACGTCACTTTGTTCACAAATCATGAATCAAATACAATCAATTTAAAACAATTATTGTAATTTTAAATTCAATTTAAACGCGGACGCAGCCTCTATTCATTTTCCGTTTATGAATTCCAAAACAACCCAAAAGCGTTGTACTATTACATTACATGGAACCTGAGCGTGTTGTCGGTTGGCCTAATCGACAGCCTACTGGTGGTGTCCGTCGGTCCCCTGTCCCTCCCGGGGCCCAGGGACCGTTTAGCTGGAGCCGCCAGTTTGTTCTGCTAATCGCCGCGTGCGATACATCAAAGATCTCGATAAATAATGCAGCGGGCCGGGGTCTCCCGTGGGACCCGCGCTTATAGAGAAGAAGTGTTGACGAAATAAAATAAAATAAAATAAACACCATCACCGTTGGAGCAAGGCCCCCGTCAATCCCCCCCCCCCCCCCCAAATAAAAAGGCCACAATTTCTAATCTGCAAGAGCAATGATGTACACAACCCAGCAGCACCGGGGGGCTGCACGGGGAGCAGGGGGTCCCTACCTTTGTCGCCTAGAATGCCGTCGATGCTATGCTTAGTTTTCTTCTCCCCGTCTTCCTCTTTTTTATCACACTCGTCTTCGTCTTCTTTCTTCCCGAATCGAGCCCGAAGCACTCGGCTTATTGAACTCACTGAAAAATAATAATAGACCGAGTTGTCCTAATTATGTCCTCAGCAGCGAGTGGCCTCATAGAAAAAAGTTCTGACCTCATCGGGCGGGAAATTTGAGAAAATCTTTTGGAGTTTGGGCAAAAAATGGCTGTTTTGTTTATGTTGCTGTTGTTGTTGTTATAACCCATTATTATTATTATTATTATTATTATTATTATTATTATATGAAATAAGGCGGTAGTTAAAGAAAGATGGCTTACCAGAGGAAGCCTCACCTGAAGGGACCGAGCTCCGGTCGCACACCCCATCCTTTAGCAGCTTGTCCCGGATCTCCCAGCTGAACATGCCCGGGTTGTCCCGCTTGTACTCCTCGATCCGCTTCTCCACGTCCGGGGTGGCTACTTGCTGTAAAATAATAAAATAATATCGAGACCTATTGACTTGAGTGTCAGGTAAAATTAATATATGCCTAATAATATTAGGCCCAATTTTATAATTGTAAATATAATTTTTTTTATAATAACTATACGTTTTTAATAAATATATATAGTTATTCAAAACCACTGACAATAACGCAATAAATAAATAACTAATAATATGTATCACATGAATAATACTAGGCCTACTACATACAGTACAATATAATGCAATACAATACAGTACAATACAAATTCATAATAGTAACACTAACAATATAATTGTATTTTGTATGAAGCCCTATATCCTTACCCTGGGCTTGCTGCCTCCGATGGCCCCGGGCCGGATGGAGCCCGTCTCCTGGTAGCGGCACAGGATCTTGGACACGCAGCCGTGGGACACGCGCAGCTGGCGGGAGATGACGCAGGGCCGGATCCCGTGGTGGGCCATCTCCACGATCTTGTGGCGGATGTGGTTGGGCAGCGGCCGGCCATTGATGAACACCCCGCCGAGCTGGTTCACTCGACCCTGACCCAGGGGAGTGGAGACTGCGCACGCGCGCAAACACGCACGGCAAAACACACACACACACACACACACACACACACATACACATACACAAACACACACACATACAGGGCCCATGTGAGTGAACACCCGTTGGCACCGTGGGTGCCGTGCAGAGATGTTTGCGCCATGCGAGGAATGCGTCTCTACTGTGGGGTGTCAACACCACAGATGATCTACTGGTTGAGATATCACTCATAACTTTCAATTCAACAATTCAATTCAAGAACTTTGTCACATACACACACAGGATATGCAGTGAAATTAAAAGTGCCGATGCTCAGCGGAATGTGCAAAAGAATACTAAATAACTTCATAAAGCATAATTAACACTATGTAGCCGAAGTGATTTTTAAGTAGCCTAAAATCTAAATATTTTAGGCCTAAATGTGCATGAAGATTGTTTAATTAAAAGCTAATTCTGTGAATTAAAATGAATGCTTTAAAATTAAAGGCCTTTTGAGGTTAAAGGTTAAAGTTAAATGACGCCTTTGTAAAAAGGCCTTAACAAAATAGAACTGCGGCCTGTGTAATAGCCTGTTATTATAGTAACATCGATTTGAATATATTATGTGGCGTTTATTATGCACGGTAATTAATATCACGGCAACTAATGCAATACATTTAGACAAAAAACATCAATAAAATACGAAACTAGACGTGAATAGCAGAGCTCTGAGCTTCCCATCTATACCTAGGCCTTCTGGTATAATTCAACACGCCGTCCAAACATGATCTGAATAATTTCATATTCAATTTGTTTTACTCTGTAGGACTATTCTATTTTCATTTCATTTCAGCGCCACTTCAAGTAATCCGGCATATTGGTGATGCTGGGTTTATATGGGCCTATAGGCCACTTGAGCACGAAGTGTGCAGTCAGGGCACTGCTTATAAACATAAACCCAGATTTTATCTATCTTAGTTTCATGAATTGCTAATATAAAGAATAATGTATCATATTAATGTGTCCTGTTTAAAATACACAGCGGTTTAAATATATTTAATTAAAATGCTATAGGGCTCTGAGTCGATCCTACCAGACCGTGCCGCCTACCTTCCAGCGGGAAGCCCGTCCGCGGGTAGCTCTGCCCGGCGGCCGCGGGGCGCATCATGCGCTGCACCGGTCCTGGCAGACACGACATGCTGCCGTTAACACGCAGCACGCAGGGGACGGTGCGGACTGAGACAGGGGCCTCCGCACCTTTCTGGGGCCACTGCTTGGAAAAGACTAAACGAACAAATACTCGCAGATCTCGCAGTCCAACGAAACAACAAGTTAAATTCAAATTTGCATCCAAACAAAAAATAATCAAAACCTCGACCACAAAGCAACTCCAAAACGTATGGGGAGAAAAGAACCGACTATTGGAAACGTACGCGACCGGACCGAGGGCGAGAAAAAGCAGAAATGCAACCAAGCAGCCGAGTGTGTCGGATGTAAAGGCTGAGAGGTGGGTGTGTGCGGGGGTGGGGGTGGTGGTGGGGTAGAGGGGTGTCCGATACAGTCTCGAGTAGGTGAAGAAGCGGTCACTTGATTCTTCGCAGTGATTTCTCTTCTCTCGAGGTTGTTTTGTATGACAGATCCGCGCGGAGCTGTACAGGAGTTGTGGAGGAGGAGGAGAAGTTTGGGCACATCCAGGAGTGGGAGGAGGCGGAGGCTGCGTCGCTCGCACTGATAGGCTGGTCGTGAGCGTCATGTTTTATTCATGTGGGGAAGAACTCCTCCGCCAAGTAAACGCAGAAGCACCCAACAGCGCCCAGCAGCACCCTACTGCACCCAGCAGTACCCAGCAGCACCCAACAGCACCCAGCAATACCCAGCAGCACCCAGCAATACCCAGCAGCACCCAGCAGCACCAAACAGTACCCAGCAGCACCCAGCAGCACCCAGCCACCTAATCCGCAAGGAAGCGTTGTTGCGTGCGCGTTTTGCGTGCGGGGATGCTTTTAGGAAGGAACCGCTTTTTGCGTGCACGTTAAACACTTTCCTTCCCAAAAGCGTTCATATTGCAGGGACATTATAATTAGTTTATAGCCCAGGGTTTGGTTTAATCATCCCGTTTAAACACCGACAGCTTAGTTAGCATACAGAATATAGGGTTACTGATATATATATGAGAATGATACTTTGACAGGATATTTTCAATGAAAATATTTGGATATGACCAAAGGCCTTGATTGTACACTGCTGGAAATTAAAAACAAATCTCAAAATGTATTATTAGATTATGGTAATATTTTCAACCAATCCATCCACTTCGGATATAACAAGAGATCTATAATGTGATTCATTTTGTGCAGAATGTGGCCATTTCAGAAATATCTTTTTTAGACTTGACGGAAGTGATAAAAGCAGACCATTTTGTCGGCCTATTTTATTGGGAGAACGTTGTTGTTCTGCTTTTTAGATAACCAACACAGATATTATAGGTCTTTTAGCGCATATTTAGAGCACCATTAATCATCAATATTAATGCAGCCTATGTCATGAATGAGCAGAGGACATCTTCCTCACCTAGTGGTCATCTGGTGGTCTGTCAGTGGAACTTGGGATTCGAACCTAGAACCACTATTAGGTGCTTATGGTATATACAGTATATATATATATGATTCATATATATACGTATATAAATATATATACGTAAATAAATATGTGTGTATATTCTACGCTATGTGTGATGTGTGCGTCTTTGGCACAGCGATGATCACCATCAAATCTCATGTAGTCGTCGGCGTGTCTGGATGGTGGCGGTGACGTGACGCGCCTCCACCCGGGGGCCAGGATAACCTGTTGGGCTCGATCTGTGACCTACTTCTACATATCAACAGCAGCTATAAAGCTATAGCTGTACTTTTAGGGAGGATATTTCCATATAAATATAGGCCTATATATTATAGATCAAATCACAGTGGAGCTGAACTGAGGGCAAGCTATGCGATCACCATATTCTCTGTGGGTGTTAATACAATTCACTATATGATAGTGGACAACAGACTATCAAAGCTTTTGCGGGCCATGCATGCAAATCTTTATTTCAATCTAATATAAAATAAAATAAATGTAACACCAAACATATCCTGATTAAAGATAGGATTTATTTTGATAGTTCCTTTATAAATATACTGCTTACATGCGCAAAGTTGTTCATGTAGGTTCATGTAGGTCTCCGCACAATGCCAAGAAACTAAATGTAAAACTATTAATATTTGTGACCAGCGATTGTTACCATGGTCACAAATATTAATTGATTGATTCATATTAATTCTCGTCATTTTTATAGAAAAAAAAGTACAGTGATGACAAATTGCACATCGGCCTAAATGTCAAAAACCCATGAAGGTCCACAACATTTCACAATGAGAATAATCTTCAGTAGCCTACGCTAATATGATGTAATAATATAATATGATCAATATTTAAATAATTTGATCTGGGAATCCAGACAGTCTACATGGACTAGCACACATGCACAAAAACAATACTAAAATCAATGTATAAATGCCAAGTCTGGACAGTGAGGAAGAGGAGGAGCGAGTAATGAAGGCACAGCCGGTGTGTGTGTGTGTGTGTGTGTGCGTGCGTGCGTGTGCGTGTGCGTGTGCGTGTTCCGTGTAGTTAGCGGGCGGCGACGCGGCTGCAGCTGGAAGCGGTTAGCGGCGCTAAATCACCGCAGCGTCTGGTGGACACCGCGTCACCATTCATTAAACCCAGCAAGAGGGAGGAATGTGTGTGATGTGACGTCCTCGATACTAAATCACTTTACAATCCACCTGTGCGTCCACGCTCTCTGTCCTCTCCAACCGACCGGTGTGTAGGCCTTCTCGTTATATTAGCTCCGATTACAACAGGGATGAGAATCCACAAGGAACACATCGACCTATGAATGAGAGGTTATTTTCTTATTTTAATTATGTTTCAAAGGAGACTGGGTCTTCAAGCCTCGATGCCAAGAGATGTCTATGATAGTGCGAGTGGGCTTACTCCTCCTCCCTCCTCCACCTCCCTTCCTTCTCCTATCCTCCTCCACTCTCCTCCTTCTCTTCCTCAACCTTCTCTTCCAACCCCTCTGCTCCTCCTGCAATCCCTATCATCTTCCTCCTCCACACCATCTTCTCCCCCTCCTCCTCCTCCTCCCCCCCTTCTCTTCTCCTCCCTCTCCTCTCTATCCTTCATCCTCCTCATCCACTCTTTCTCCTCCTCTGACCTGAGGAGGAACAACTTGATGATGAATGGAAGGTGAGGAGGAAGCTGAAGACCTAATCTTCCTTATCTCCTCAGATTGGATGTGCATGAAGAAGAATCTGTGTGACTGGTCACCTTCCATCTCTCATCACTACTCAAAAAACAAATAAACCATGTATAAAATATTGTACAGCTTACAAAAAAGTGTTATTTGAACTCTTTGAAGACAGGCTTTTCAATTGTTATCTATAAATACTAAAAGGAAATTGCTGTGCATGTGATAGATTATACAAAAATATGTACCATTGCTTAAAATATGTAGTGAAGAAAAGTGATTGAGATTGTTATGTTTGAAGCACATTTAACCCACGTCAAAGCTTGTCAAAGTGAGTATGTTACAGCAAAGAAAGCCACTTGGGTGAAAATGGAAATTGAGATTCTTGAACTATGCTAGTGAAGAAGTGCTATTGAGATTCTTATGTTTGAGTCCCATTTACCCAACTCCCACTCTACAAATTAAACTCATAACATAATTGACATGTCATTTCAAATTTGCCACATGGGAAGACTTGATAGAAGCCGAACAAAACATTAATGTTGCTCTATGAATTGCATACACATAAAGCCAACAAGATTCGACCAATCCAATAAAGTCCTCCCTCCAACACGCAAATTAGACCACTTGTAAACTCAGTATACAAGGTAAGATTTCTGTAAAACCAGTTCAATGTTCATAATTACCGACAAGCGACTTGTACAGAGCATTGGAAACCCTTGACTATCATTTGAACAATCCTCAAAATATGGCCAGTTATGATTGCAGATTATTTGGCATTTATCACTACAGATTATCATGATTTCAAGGGTGTTTCAAGCAGGATTGGCTTCATTATTAGACCAGAATCTTTGGGCTGCATCATCAACACACAAAACCGTAGCTGGTATGGAGAAGAATAATATCCAAAGAGGATATTATTGTGTAAAATATTGTTTTCTGTGACTTTGTGACTTCAACACTCGCGAGTTGTACAACCCCACCACCCCCCCCCCCCCCCCCCCCCCCCCCCCCCCCCCCCCCACCCTTCTCTCCCACCCAATTGACATGGCACGCCCTTCCTACCCCCCCAGACCCCTTTAAGCATGTGATAGACTGCTTAGTTGTTTTGGGAATAATCAGTTCGATCAGCCTCATCTTTGAAAATGCCACAGAGAAAGGCCTCTTTTCAAAGTAGCACCGCCACCACCTCCATTGGTTTCACTTAATCAATGTGAATGACCAGACCCATGAAGACTACAGATGCAGATCTGATGGGCCCTGGTGGCCCTATCAACCCCCCCCACCCGACCCATCACCCACCACCAGCGTCTGCTTGTGGTCTACAGCTTGTCCTGTGAGCATCAACGTGTCCCAGCACTGACTCGGCCAGGCTTATTCATCTGGTGTAGTTCGTGGTTTCACAAAGGCAAGAAAAGCAATACAGTTGAATAGTCCAATAATTACAGTTGGAAAGAGTGCACATTATGCTGCGGATTTGACTATTTACTCGTTAGTCATTTCATAGATGCTTTTATCCAAAACGAATGAACACTGCATTTAGATACATGTAATTAGGGGTAGCCATCTTGCTCAAGCATGCCTACAGTAAGCTAGTGGGGTTAGAACCCAGTAGGCTACCTTTCAATTGGCAGTGAAACTGCCTCGCTACTTCATTTACCTGACCCCTTAGATTCCTGTCCATTTCCAGTCACCTTTTCAGACAGATCAAGTTATGCTTACAAGCTTACAAGTCATAAATCAATTTTCTGTCCCTTTCCAAACACACAACAGTTGGCTGATTAGGAATAGGGTGTTTACGACACTGAAAGCCAGATAATCGATCTCGGTTCATTGTGAAACCCTACTGGTTAACAGTGTTAACGCTGACTTCAATCCCATCTATTCATCTGCTTAAGCATGTTGGCAGGGATGTTTTATACTTGGTCAGAGCAAATTATAGCGCAAAATGGTCTACTGATTGGTTTTTCTTGCCTCCCCCTCAGAAAGCATGTAGGTCTCGCTAAGTGCAACATAAACGTTAGCTCAAAACACTAATCTAATTTCCAGTGGAGAGAAAGATTCCCATACAATTTAAGTTGGGGGCAGTTGGGGTTTTTGGCCACCATGGCCAAACCCCAGTAGCATAATCAAGATTATGAGTCAGCATTGGATACAGAGATGGTGCATAAATTCCGCTAATTTTCAGATGCTATTTCGCAAATTGCACTGTACACGCACAACATCTGCCCAACATTATTGAGTGACATGACAATTAAAACGTAAAATCCTGCGTGTTCTGGCTTCTCAGGGAGCTATGGAACACAGCTTTGATTGAGCAGCGTTAAAGTTAGCAACACATCCAGCTCAAATCCAGTGTACTCAGTAATTGTATGAAAAAGAATGTGTCTCCATAGTCTTCAAAATATATCAATATAATTAGGTGTTAAGAAGAGACCAAATTTTAATTCCCTGATAGCAGTATAATTTGCGATGGCAAAAACTTAATCGTACACCTTGTCCGTTTCTATAGTTCTGGATGTCCTTTGTAATATTGTACTTTTACTGAGAGGAAGAGGAAGAGACAGAGGATTTGAAAACCACACATTTTCCATCCTTGAATCACACAACAATTAAAACCACAAAAAGAAGTCCATGATTTCCATCAAAAGGCCGTCATCGTAAACATAGCTAATTTCCTATGCTGGGGTATTTTTGTGCTATTTGGTGCTGCGCTATTGGGCCATCGAAGCATCGCTAACTTGTTTTTCACAGACGATTACTGCAAGAACAGACGGTCTCACACGCCAACAGAGCATGGGACCTCCATGGGACACCTCTGGGATCAATGTCACCATTTTGTCGATCAAACCACACAGATCCACCATGCAAGATGCATTTGTTTGCAAAGCGGTGATCTGAAGTGCCTATTCCATCGGCCAATTCTCACCAGGATTAAAGTGGACAGCGTGATGGTGGTCTTCAGTTGCGATGCATTTTGGCACAATGTTTGGTATTATATGATAACATTTACAAAAAAGCAATTTAAAGGACATGTCCACCACGGCTGGGCTAGCTAGCTCGTTGACATGGTGGGTTGGAAGCTAACACCCCACTGAGCCTTCGAGGCCCCGGGGCTGGGTAGATGGGAAGGTAAAAAATAGTATGTGCTCCTATTGTGGTTGGACAGTCTTCTGCACGTAAGGGACAACATGTGATGTCGTCATCCACCATTACATATATATTATCAAATAAATATTCTTGGTAGTGGGGTCTATTACAGGTCTGGATTTAATCAAAGAAAATAGATGACGACAAACAAAACATGGTCTTACCCAAGTACTAAAACACAGCAGCAAAGTAGCATGTCATTTAAAAATATGTTTTAATGTTCAGTAAGATCTCAGTGCCCAACATGCTACAACAGGATACCATGTAACTTGCCATGCTAAGTGTGCTACAATGCATGCATTTAGAGGTAGGCCAGAGGAAATAGGAACAGATACATAACATTAAGTCATTAAGCCTAGTTACGGCCCTATTTAACATGCTATGGTCCTAGTGGGGTTCTTATGTCAGACATGACATATCTATAGAGTGGGCCATACAATATTACCATCATGAGTAGATAATTGGTCTCAAAGCACTTCCAAGGGTCTAGACAATATGAGCAGACACTAGTCTGATAACCTAGGGACTATAGGCAGACCGGCATTAAAGAAAGGAGAGATTGGAAGTTCCGACAAACCAATATTTCATATTACGGTAGATAGGCCCATATTTAAAGCTAATTCATAAATATATATTTATTTCCCTTTCACATTTGTGCCTCTACTGAAGAAAATTATAGTATTATAGGCCTCTGTCAACACTTTAAATCCTATATGACAGAACACCGACCAGTGTGAGAGTAGACCCAGTTGAACAGAAAGTGGTTCTGAATACTAGAGAAATCAGGCATGAACACTTAGTGCCAGTCATCATTATTTGCCAAATGATAAATATCCACAGATCCAAATCGCCACAGCCTTTTTAACACATAATCATCTGGACAGACAACTTCGATTTGTCTGACACTGAAGGAAGGCCTTTAGCCTTATATCAACTCTCTTCTTGTGAGTGTGTTGCTTAAACCCCTCCGCTGGATCTTGACTTCCCCCACACACGCGCGCGCGCACGCACACACGCACACACGCACACACACACACACACACACACACACGGTTATCAGTGGTTACCACGGCTTATATTGGCGGCTGATTGGAACTAAACAGCTGCATTACACGTCATTTAGCTTTGTTCATGGGTGGTTTTCTGGCCCATAATCGAAAGGGAATAGAGGGAAGAAATACTAGATCTGTCTATGACCTGTCTGTAACAGTCGTGTGTAAACTAATAGGTGACATCATCACGGGCGATCCACACACACACATATATATATATATATGTATATATACATATACATATATATATATGTATACACACACACACATATATACACTCACCGGCAACTTTATTAGGTACACCTGTTCAACTGCTCATTAACGCAAATATCTCATCAGCCATCACATGGCAGCAACTCAATGCATTTAAATGCATGTAGACATGGTCAAGACGATCTGCTGGTTCAAACCGAGCATCAGAATGGGGAAGAAAGGTGATTTAAGTGACTTTGAACGTGGCATGGTTGTTGGTGCCAGACGGGCTGGTCTGAGTATTTCAGCAACTGCTGATCTACTGGGATTTTCACACACAACCATCTCTAGGGTTTACAGAGAATGGTCCGAAAAAGAGAAAATATCCAGTGAGCGGCAGTTCTCTGGGCGAAAATGCCTTGTTGATGCCAGAGGTCAGAGGAGAATGGCCAGACTGGTTGGAGCTGATAGAAAGGCAACAGTAACTCAAATAACCACTCGTTACAACCGAGGTATGCAGAAGAGCATTTCTGAATGCACAACACGTCGAACCTTGAAGCAGATGGGCTACAGCAGCAGAAGACCACACCGGGTGCCACTCCTGTCAGCTAAGAACAGGAAACTGAGGCTACAATTCGCACGGGCTCACCAAAATTGGACAATAGAAGATTGGAAAAACGTTGCCTGGTCTGATGATGTCCTGATTTCTACTGCGACATGGCAAGATGTAGGGTCAGAAATTTGGCGTAAACAACATGAAAGCATGGATCCATCCTGCCTTGTATCAACGGTTCAGGCTGGTGGTGGTGGTGGTGTAATGGTGTGGGGGATATTTTCTTGGCACACTTTGGGCCCCTTAGTACCAATTGAGCATCGTTTAAACGCCACAGCCTACCTGAGTATTGTTGCTGACCATGTTCCATCCCTTTATGACACAGTGTACCCATCTTTCTGATGGCTACTTTCAGCAGGATAACGCCATGTCACAAACTCAAATCATCTCAAAACTGGTTTCTTGAACATGACAATGAGTTCACTGTACTTAAATGGCCTCCACAAACACCAGATCTCAATCCAATAGAGCACCTTTGGGATGTGGTGGAACGGGAGATTCACATCATGGATGTGCAGCCGACAACATCTGCTTAAGCATGTTGGCAGGGATGTTTTATACTTGGTCAGAGCAAATTATAGCGCAAAATGGTCTACTGATTGGTTTTTCTTGCCTCCCCCTCAGAAAGCATGTAGGTCTCGCTAAGTGCAACATAAACGTTAGCTCAAAACACTAATCTAATTTCCAGTGGAGAGAAAGATTCCCATACAATTTAAGTTGGGGGCAGTTGGGGTTTTTGGCCACCATGGCCAAACCCCAGTAGCATAATCAAGATTATGAGTCAGCATTGGATACAGAGATGGTGCATAAATTCCGCTAATTTTCAGATGCTATTTCGCAAATTGCACTGTACACGCACAACATCTGCCCAACATTATTGAGTGACATGACAATTAAAACGTAAAATCCTGCGTGTTCTGGCTTCTCAGGGAGCTATGGAACACAGCTTTGATTGAGCAGCGTTAAAGTTAGCAACACATCCAGCTCAAATCCAGTGTACTCAGTAATTGTATGAAAAAGAATGTGTCTCCATAGTCTTCAAAATATATCAATATAATTAGGTGTTAAGAAGAGACCAAATTTTAATTCCCTGATGCAGTATAATTTGCGATGCAAAACTTAATCGTACACCTTGTCCGTTTCTATAGTTCTGGATGTCCTTTGTAATATTGTACTTTTACTGAGAGGAAGAGGAAGAGACAGAGGATTTGAAAACCACACATTTTCCATCCTTGAATCACACAACAATTAAAACCACAAAAAGAAGTCCATGATTTCCATCAAAAGGCCGTCATCGTAAACATAGCTAATTTCCTATGCTGGGGTATTTTTGTGCTATTTGGTGCTGCGCTATTGGGCCATCGAAGCATCGCTAACTTGTTTTTCACAGACGATTACTGCAAGAACAGACGGTCTCACACGCCAACAGAGCATGGGACCTCCATGGGACACCTCTGGGATCAATGTCACCATTTTGTCGATCAAACCACACAGATCCACCATGCAAGATGCATTTTGTTTGCAAAGCGGTGATCTGAAGTGCCTATTCATCGGCCAATTCTTCACAGGAGTAAAAGTGGACAGCGTGATGGTGTCTTCAGTTTGCGATTTACATTTGGCACAATGTTTGTATTATATGAAACATTTACAAAAAAGCAATTTAAGACTGTCCACCACGGCTGGCTAGCTAGCTTGTTGACATGGTGGGTTGGAGCTAACACCACTGAGCCTTCGAGGCCCCGGGGCCTTGGGTAAGATGGGAGTAAAAATAGTATTGCTCTTATTGTGTTGGACAGTCTTCTTGCACGTAAGGGACAACATGTGATGTCGTTCATCATCATTACATATATATTATAAATAAAATATTCTGGTAGTGTGGGTCTATTACAAGGTCTGGATTTAATCAAAGAAAATAGATGACGACAAACAAAACATGGTCTTACCCAAGTACTAAAACACAGCAGCAAAGTAGCATGTCATTTAAAAATATGTTTTAATGTTCAGTAAGATCTCAGTGCCCAACATGCTACAACAGGATACCATGTAACTTGCCATGCTAAGTGTGCTACAATGCATGCATTTAGAGGTAGGCCAGAGGAAATAGGAACAGATACATAACATTAAGTCATTAAGCCTAGTTACGGCCCTATTTAACATGCTATGGTCCTAGTGGGGTTCTTATGTCAGACATGACATATCTATAGAGTGGGCCATACAATATTACCAATCATGAGTAGATAATTGGTCTCAAGCACTTTCCAAGGGTCTAGACAATATGAGCAGACACTAGTCTGATAACCTAGGGACTATAGGCAGACCGGCATTAAGAAAGGAGAGATTGGAAGTTCCGACAAACCAATATTTCATATTACGGTAGATAGGCCCATATTTAAAGCTAATTCATAAATATATATTTATTTCCCTTTCACATTTGTGCCTCTACTGAAGAAAATTATAGTATTATAGGCCTCTGTCAACACTTTAAATCCTATATGACAGAACACCGACCAGTGTGAGAGTAGACCCAGTTGAACAGAAAGTGGTTCTGAATACTAGAGAAATCAGGCATGAACACTTAGTGCCAGTCATCATTATTTGCCAAATGATAAATATCCACAGATCCAAATCGCCACAGCCTTTTTAACACATAATCATCTGGACAGACAACTTCGATTTGTCTGACACTGAAGAAGGCCTTTAGCCTTATATCAACTCTCTTCTTGTGAGTGTGTTGCTTAAACCCCTCCGCTGGATCTTGACTTCCCCCACACACGCGCGCGCGCACGCACACACGCACACACACACACACACACACACACACACACACACGGTTATCAGTGGTTACCACGGCTTATATTGGCGGCTGATTGGAACTAAACAGCTGCATTACACGTCATTTAGCTTTGTTCATGGGTGGTTTTCTGGCCCATAATCGAAAGGGAATAGAGGGAAGAAATACTAGATCTGTCTATGACCTGTCTGTAACAGTCGTGTGTAAACTAATAGGTGACATCATCACGGGCGATCCACACACACACATATATATATATATATGTATATATACATATACATATATATATATGTATACACACACACACATATATACACTCACCGGCAACTTTATTAGGTACACCTGTTCAACTGCTCATTAACGCAAATATCTCATCAGCCATCACATGGCAGCAACTCAATGCATTTAAATGCATGTAGACATGGTCAAGGACGATCTGCTGTTCAAAACCGAGGCATCAGAATGGGGAAGAAAGGTGATTTAAGTGAATTTGAACGTGGCATGGTTGTTGGTGCCAGACAGGCTGCTCTAAGTATTTCAGCAACTGCTGATCTACTGGGATTTTCACACACAACCATCTCTAGGGTTTACAGAGAATGGTCCGAAAAAGAGAAAATATCCAGTGAGCGGCAGTTCTCTGGGCGAAAATGCCTTGTTGATGCCAGAGGTCAGAGGAGAATGGCCAGACTGGTTGGAGCTGATAGAAAGGCAACAGTAACTCAAATAGCCACTTGTTACAACCGAGGTATGCAGAAGAGCATTTCTGAATGCACAACACGTCGAACCTTGAAGCAGATGGGCTACAGCAGCAGAAGACCACACCGGGTGCCACTCCTGTCAGCTAAGAACAGGAAACTGAGGCTACAATTCGCACGGGCTAACCAAAATTAGACAATAGAAGATTGGGAAAACGTTGCCTGGTCTGATGAGTCTCGATTTCTGCTGCGACATGCAGATGGTAGGGTCAGAATTTGGCGTAAACAACATGAAAGCATGGATCCATCCTGCCTTGTATCAAACGGTTCAGGGCTGGTGGTGGTGGTGTAATGGTGTGGGGATATTTTCTTGCAACACTTTGGGCCCCTTAGTACCAATTGAACATCGTTTTAAACGCCACAGCCTACCTGAGTATTGTTGCTGACCATGTCCCATCCCTTTATGACCACAGTGTACCCATCTTCTGATGGCTACTTTCAGCAGGATAACACGCCATGTCACTCAAATCATCTCAAACTGGTTTCTTGAACATGACAATGAGTTCACTGTACTTAAATGGCCTCCACAAACACCAGATCTCAATCCAATAGAGCACCTTTGGGATGTGGTGGAACGGGAGATTCACATCATGGATGTGCAGCCGACAAATCTGCAGCAACTGTGTGATGCTATCATGTCGATATGGACCAAAATGTCTGAGGAATGTTTCCAGCACCTTGTTGAATCTATGCCACGAAGAATTAAGGCAGTTCTGAAGGCAAAGGGGGGTCTAACCCGGGACTAGCAAGGTGTACCTAATAAAGTGGCGCATATGAGTGTATATGTATACACGTACATATATATTCATTTTTTATAGTTGTCTCGTCATCCGAGTTATCAATCGGAAAATAAACTATGCCCACTTACTTAAGGCTAGTTACACATTGTATAATAATGTAGCCTACACGTGCTTTAATCATTTAAAGTGCCCACCCATTCATTTCTCCAACAAAGCAAGAATGTTTAAATTATTCGGCCTACATCTCAATCACAGCACCACTAACATCTGACTATAAAGCAAACACGTTTCAGTGATCGCCTCATTTAAGCGAGAGGCCATACCATTTAAACCAAGCACTATCACACTATCGCAAAACCAAATCTGTATTATCTATGGAACATTCATTATTTATTCTCCGTTTTTCGTCGAAATCCATCACGTTTTGAAAGCAGGACACGCTCACAATACTGTTCAGTTTCACAAAAAAGGTCCGCTGACAATGAGCAGAGCTTGAATGGCAAATAGTTAGCAGACCTACATTATAGTCTTCATTATAAACAAGTGTCATGGTTGATAACATGTCGCCACCTGCTGGCTATATTGCAAACCTACATTTCATGACCCAAGGAAAAAAAGTGTCTTCCAATGTAACTTTTTTTGTGATTTCATGCCTCTAGAGTTAAAACAACTCACAATTTTGAATTTCATAAAAATATTTGTATTTTAGATTTTACAGCATGTCCACTGGAGTGGACAACAAGACGATATTACTGTAAAAGACAGCGACTCTTCTAAATCGAAATCGAAGACCAATCAAGAACCACAGATAATCAATGACATCAATACAAGAATAGGCTTTATTTAAGACAAGAGAATCAAGAATGAAGTTAACTTCTGAATTCTGAACTAAACATTCTGTAGGCTATTTGTTTAACTGGCTTTCTTATTGATGATACTCCAGGAAGCAGTTTCTCTTCTTGGTTATGCAGAGGAACATTTTGCATCTGGTGCACCTCATGTATGTCTTGCCCTTGCAACCTTGGTTTCGGCATCTCTTTGCATGTTTGCAATCCACCATCTCTGGCATGCACCTGGCCCAATATTTTCACACACATGGTTCTGGTTGTGGAACCCTCATTTTCATTGGTGGCTCGTACTCAGAAATGAATGAAATAACCAACTAAACTTTGGATCTCTGAGGTTCTACTGAACTAAATACAACATACGTGCTAGTCCTGGCCCACAGCAGATGACGGCTTTCTTGTTCATCTGTGTCTGTCAGCTCATCTGATGAGCCTCCTACCTCTTCTTCTGAGCTCTCTCTCTCCTCAACAGGTGCAACCTCATTCTCAGCATTTTCCTCATCTGACAATTCCAAATCTGAAT
The DNA here is from genome assembly GCA_002895965.2 of Coryphaenoides rupestris. Classification (NCBI taxonomy): domain Eukaryota; kingdom Metazoa; phylum Chordata; class Actinopteri; order Gadiformes; family Macrouridae; genus Coryphaenoides; species Coryphaenoides rupestris. The sequence continues at coordinate 299,135 of PIJE02000001.1, forward strand.
CTCCCACAACTATTCAGTACAAAATCCTCTCTGCCTTGGTTCTGTCTCCTACAACAATGTGTAAGGACAATGAAGGGGTTAAATGAAACTTCATTGTGAACAACTTTTTTTTAGTAGGCCTACATTAATTACTTTACAATTACAAGGAATTTATGGAAATACATTCAACATGTTCATTAGACCACAAAGAAACATGTTTTTGTGGGAGAAAATGTGAACGTAAACAATGAACTAGTTAGCAGCTTAGAATTTAACCACCTTCATCCTGGTGTCCATTATAGTTGACATTCATAAATGGGCTATTATTTTTCCGAACAAATAGTTTAACTCGACTCTGATCTCAATTTATAATTCCTGACATGTTAATAAACAAGAGAATTATCATAGGTAAAAACCAATAGCTAAACAATATTTGTCTTTTCACGACATGTGCTTTTTGCTGCAGCTGCCATTTTGTCTCAACAGGAAGAGGATGTTCTCCTCATCTCAGCCTAACACGAGATATCATTGGAAAGGCCAGGATGTCCTCTTTAGAGTAGCTCAAATGAGTAAATAGATATAGACAAAATACTGATGTCCACTACAGAGGACACAAATGAGTAGGCTGGGTCTCAGGAGGATATCGACCTACATATTTACAGACATTATTAAAGCCTCTGAAACTCAGTCCAAAAACATCTTGAATTATCATATGAAGTGCTATATGAACAGTGCTATATGAACAGGACTGTATGGGAGTGTCCATACCAAATGTTTTATTAACATCTACCTCGCCATGCCTCCTTCAAATAATCTTACTATGAAACCAAAGGAATGTCAAGACACTGTCACAAGATGACGCCTACATACTCATGACTTCTTGATAACCAATAAGTAGTGGGAGTATAACCCTCTGTGTGACTCGATGGGGGGGAACAATATTAACTGCTGCCTTCTCCAAGAGTCACCTGCGTTGCTAGAGCCGTGCTTGCACCTTCGTCTCCACCAGCACCATGAATGGCGGGGGATGATGCTCGACCTGAATGGGGTGTTCCGACTTCAGTGCGCTGTCCAACCATGTTGGTAAAATGCAGGGAGCGCAGACAGCTCTGAGGAGCCCTGTTTAAGAACAAGTCATATTCCCTGGCCCCGACCGCAATCACGTCCTGTGTGATTAGCCTTGGTAGAAGATATCTTCACTTGACTGGTTGCTTTCATTGCTGAATTGAAAGGACTCGGTTATCTGCCTGGCGAGCTAAACTTGGAGGTGGACACTGATGTGCTCCTGGGGCAACACCTACCAAGATGGATTCCTATTCCACTAAAGGCTATGGAAAAACAAAGCATCATCACAAAAGTCACAGAGCCTAGGAAATGGATCAGGAACCTAGTCGTGGTGGAGAAACCAGGAAAGCTATGCACCTGTATCGACCCAAGTGCACTCAACACAGTTCTACGTAGATCGCATGACCAGATGCCAACCATAGCAGAGATACGGCCAGACATAACTAATTAACATAGCACCTTTGCCAAGGTGTAGCAAAGGCTACTAACTTGAGGCACTTGAAAGGAGCACACGGTTTGAATGTGGGATAATCTTTTATTGAACACAGAACAATGCTGTGTTGGCGCGCACACTGTGTGCCGCAGGCATTCACGTCTCCTCCCAAATGATGCGATATAGGCATTGGCAGCCGGTTGTCTCATGACAACAGTCTCACTGTGGAGGAGTACATATGGTAACACGTTGCCATATGTCGTCATTCACAACTGTGTCGATCTCAGGAATTTAGCTGCCCACTGCACTTGTTTGGAAGGGCGACATCCAGCAACGCCCCCTTCACACCACAAAAGGTATTTTCATTTCTATTTCATGTAGGCTACGCCTGTAGGCTTCACCTTATGGGCTTGTCCTGAGCGCATACCGCGTGCACTGGAAATTTGAACCAACCATGTACCAACCAACGTGGGCCCTGCCCACATTCGCCACGGCACCGCTTGTATATAAGGCTGCCTCGGCGAGTGCACATCCTCCCTTTTATTTCAGCAATGAAAGATACCACAACGTGATGACTTAGAAGATGACTTTATCCATCAAGATAGGCGACCGCGCGGACTGCACACCACAACCGATCCTTTTCATGACCAAGGTGCGTTTCCCGTCCAGCGGTGCTCCCCACGATGACCAGCACACCAAAAAGCTTGCTTCCGTTGCTTGGGGCTGAGCACGCCACAGGCTCTGTGGTCTGTACTGCCACTATGCTGCCTTGCAAAGACCTTCTCACCATGCACCTGTTCTTCGCTGAGAGACCACGCTGGTTCGCCGACCTCTTGAGAGATCATCGAAGAGGCTGTGTCCACGAGGAGCCACGCTCCTTGGTACTATTTTAGACCTGCGTCATGGTCCTGTCTGCCAACCATCTGTCTGCAGTTCCCGCCGGTTCAATGTTTACTGCCCGCGGCGGCCCTGGACCCGGCTTCACTGAAGGCACTGGTGAAGGTGTTCACTGAGGTCGACGGGTGGTCCTCTGTACAGGCGAGGGGGATACCGTGCCTGGAACCCCCCCCTGGCGGCCATCCTCTGCCCGAGTGCCGGATGGCATGAGATCAAGAAGCTGCTGCCACCCAACTGTCACCATGCCCTCCCCATGGCCAGTTGGAAGTGGTGGGATGAATGGGAGCACGGAGCCACTCTTAGCTTGGTTCCCACCGGCTAGTGGGAGGCATCTCCCGTCACTTGCTACGGACGCACCCACGTGTGCGGGCAGTTCCCTGCTCGCTGACGCCCCTTTCCTCCCTCCGCCCTTCCGAGATGGGGCCCCCTTGTGTTGAGAAAATTCCGGATGATCACGGTCAGAGCTTTGCTCCACTACATGAGAAAGAACAATTGGCAGCGCTGGAGCCACTCAGATGTCAAGGAAAGAGGATTCTATTTCATCTCGACAATTTGCTGATTCTGAGCCACTTGAAGGCCAGAAGGGACACCATGGCGGTGGTAGAGCACATCTCTATCTTGGGCTTCACCATCAACTGATAGAAGAGCTCTCTGCGTCCCTGCCGTCAGGAAGTTTATTCTGACATATCATAACATATAAGTAGCAAAGTACAGAGTAATATTCAGCGCTGAAGGCACCCACCGTTCAACAGGCCACCAAGACTTGTTGGAGGATGATTGCATCGAACAGAATCCGGTGCTCATATTTATGGCAAAAAAGTGCAGGGTGTTATATAACTGGAGTATGCGGACCGCGCAGGTGCTAGAATCACGCAAGAAGTCCCTGTGCCGTGGAAAGCATGGGTGCACGGAGTTTGCAAATACAAATAAACAGCACAAATTTGCAGTACAAATAAACATACAGGTATGTACAACCTTTCACGCGGTCAGCTCACTTGCCGGTGAGCTGACCGCTCTGTCAGCCCGAGTAGCCTGTTACTTAACCGTGACAACACCTGCTGTGCCTGGAGTGTAGCCGTGTCTATGGCTGTGCTCAGAGGTGTGGACATGACCAGGGGGTCTATTGGCCACTCTGTGTTGGCGCCGCAGCTCTTGGCTCCTCGCACGGTGTGAGAATAGGCTTGCTACTCAGAGGTGTTATGATTCATAACGTTCCCCAGCGTTGCGTTGGAATTTAGAATGACCGGTATTCTTCACTATGGTTACAGATTATAACCGTTGTCATGAATGTCTTCTACCACTGATCAGAGCACTGTGTGATATCACCCCTGCCTCTGCTCACTTTGCGTCATATGGTCAGGTTATGCATGGTATCATATGCTTGGGTGGACTTTGTCTATCCTCACTTAGATTCGCTAGCCGGCGCCGACACATTTTGTGTTCTATATCGCTACTTATCTATATATAAGTAGCGATAGCCTCTTTGCAGCATTTTTTGGAGGATGAGTGCTGGCCAAGGCAGCCTTATATATGCACAGTGTGGGGAATGTGGGTGTGGCCCATGTTGATTTGTACATTGTTGAAATCTTCAATGAATGCGGTGCATGCACAGAAGACCAAAGAAGGCCTCCTCCCTGACCCAGAGAAGATAAGAGTGTTTATCCCAGAACAATTTGAGGTATGCAATGTTCTGGCCAGGAAAAACAGAGGAGGCAATATGCCAGCAGCTGTAGCACATGCAACAATTTTCAGAGCAGTCAAAGGAAACACTCATTCACCATCCTATCCCTAAACTCCCATGGTCTAGCGTTGGCATGGACCTGCTCACGCTCAACCATCTCATTACCTCATAATGGTGGATTACTACTGGCTGCCGAATGGGAGCTGGATGAGGTTGGTCAGAATGTCCTAAGGTTGTCTGAGTGACCCTCTGAGGAGGTCTGCTATCTATTCAAAGGGAAATTGGTCTGTGGAAACAGGGCATTTCCTTGTCATATCAATCTGAATAAAGAGGGAAAACAGCTCATATGTTATTTTACAGGGCTTGAATTTTAGAATCCCCCATCCCCAGAATGTCCCGATACTGTCCGAGTGACATACTGAGGTGGTCTACCATCTATTGCCTGGTGCCTGAATTATTGTGAAGACAGTTTGGTCTTTGGAAATGCATTCTTTTAGTTTGACCAATTATTTACACAATTTAAAATCACAAACCCTCCATTTTCAAAGTGTAATGTGAGTTTCAGGTGGTAGTTATTCTTTGACATTATTCATTGCATCTATTACTAATATTCATTACATCTATATTTATCCATTTTGCTGTGCTTACCGATTCATATATTGATATATTTATGTATTAACACCGAATCATGATTCATTAATTCACTGAATGAGTGCCAAAACATGTTGACTATCAATTAACTAGAACATTGCTTTGACTTAACTTTTATTTAGCTATTTCACACCCTTTCAATAGCCTATTCAATAACACGTGGAGGTCGGGGACAGTACCTGGTGGAGTGGCAGACCGGGGTGGTGGTCCCCATTTTCAAAAAAGGGGACCGGAGGGTGTGCTCCAATTATCGGGGTATCACACTGCTCAGCCTCCCCGGGAAAGTTTATTCCAGGGTGCTGGAAAGGAGGCTCTGGCCGATTGTCGAACCTCAGCTCCAGGAGGAACAATGTGGATTCCGTCCTGGCCGTGGAACAGTGGACCAGCTCTTTACCCTCGCAGGGTTGTTGGGGGGGGCATGGGAGTTTGCCCATCCAGTCTACATGTGCTTTGTGGACTTGAAGAAGGCTTATGAGCGTGTCCCTCTGGGAATCATGTGAGGGGTATTGGGGGAGTATGGGGTACCGGGGGCCGTTGGTACGAGCCATTCGGTCCATTCGATCCAAGGGGATCTCCCAGGAGGAGCTAGAGAGTGTTGCTGGGAAGAAGGAAGTCTGGGGGGCCCTGCTTAGCCGGCTGCCCCTGCGACCCGGCCCCCGGATAAGCGGAAGAAAATGGATGGATAAATAACATTCTCAAAGTGCTTTCAGACTGACCGCTTTGGGTGCAAAATAAATATTTGTCAAATGTAAAATATTTCAAATGTATTTATTAAGCAAAAGAATGAATTCGTAGTTTGTGTTGCTCACACTGCCTCATATCAGTTACATCCAGAACACTCTTGACTCGTCCATTTGTCTGCAGTTTTAAAATGATAAAAAAACTAATCCACCCCACTTAACTGAAACAATAAAAAAAATAAAAATAAAAAGGAAATAGAAGGCATGATGAAGAACAAATAACAAGAAGAACAACAAGAACAAATACGCCCTCGGCTCCATGGGACAGAGGTCAACCTGGGCTTCAAATGATACACTTGAAAAGAGGATCTTATTATTACAGAAGGTTCTGAAGGGAAAAACACGTTTCTATGAGTGTTTAACATACAAGCATTACATGATAAAAGAAATTAAAAGCTTCAAACAAGATTTACCTGATTTACAATTATTGAACTTCTGTTATTGTACTGAACTTTTTAATGGGTGGAAGCCTCGTCTGAACAAAACACTACCAATGTATAAAGCGCCGACTCATATAACTGCACATTTTCAGTTTGTGTCTATAAAATAACACACCCCCACCCCGTTCCAACCTCCACAGCCCAGCCCCCCCTCCCTCTGAAGAAAAAGGTGGTAACAAAATTAAAAAACAAATGTAAAACCAATGACATATACAATCTAGCAAATACTAATATGGGACTAGTGATAACAGGAGCCGTCCAGCCAGATGAACAATCCAACCAGCAGTGTTGTTAGGGCTACTCGTTGGGGTTCGGATTGGCGTCCGGCGACTGGGACAGGTCAAAGGTCAGGACCTTGCTTATGACACAATCCCCTTGCTGTAAGATGACAGAAGGAAGAGTAAATAAATTCAATTTGCTTCTGGTGCACATGTGGCATATTCTTTGTGTAGCCATTATATTAGGTTTTAGATGGTGCGATATTGTTACTGTATATAGCCAATCCGCCCCCCCCCCCCCCCCCCAACAATTACATTTTTGCTCACGGCTCGAGCACTCGAGTCGGGACTGGTTTCTTCATTTGCCGCTTGGTAGTGATAGCCTTGGAAATCAGCCTCAACTCAACACTTGTGTGTTATTGCTTCAGGTGAGCCATTGTCGTAAAGCACATTGTGCATGTTGTGTGGGGTTACCCCAGGCCAAGCCATCATAAACGGGTATCATTTCAATGTGAATATTGAAGTACATTGTGACTAGTTTGGGGATTTTGATAATAATGAATAGGGATATTGTGATACTTGAATACTTTGTGATTCATTTCCTGTGATTATTATTTGGCTATTGTGAATATTACTGGTTTCTTCAGTAGGCAGTTGGTAATAATAGACACCCATGAGAACCTCAACTCAACCCTGTTTTTTTTTCTTTTCAGAATACATTTCCCTTTTCAACCCTGTGAGGTAAAACCACCCAAACCACCTCATAAGTGTTTATTTGATCAGTGTGTGACATTCATGAAGTGAATTTTCCTTCGTCAATGTGAAAACAAAATGTTTCGCGCGTGTGTGTGTGTGTGTGTGTGTGTGTGTGTGTGTGTGTGTGTGTGTGTGTGTGTGTGTGTGTGTGTGTGGACCATCACCTCTGGGTAGACTCCGATGAGGGAGTCGGCCTTGGTGTAGAACTCCTCCTTCAGCGAGATGACCACGGCCTGGAAGTTCATCACAGACTGGTCCTTGATGTAATTGGCCACCTAACAAAAGAGATGAGGACATTGCACCCAGTGAACACTTATGTTTAAAAAGGCATCCGTGTTTTAATTTCAACTGAACCCGATGCATTAATCATGCAATCCACACACCTTGCCAATGTTGGTGTTGTCCAGCGCAGCGTCAATCTCGTCCAGGACAAAAAAAGGTGCAGGTTTGTAGCTAGAGAAGGCATGACGCCATGAGATGAGATCAAGCAAAACATTAACTATACACCTGTCTAGTTAGGTTGTTGTGTTCGGTCATTTAAATGCAGTTGTAACCAAGTAAAATGGCAAGACAAAACAATAAGAAAATACGCGTAAACATGTTAATAAGGCTACATAGTTTAAGAGTTATAGAAACCTGTGGATGGCAAAGAGCAGAGCCAGCGCGGCCACGGTCTTCTCTCCTCCAGACAGGTTGTCCATGGGCCTGAACCGCTTCCCCGGGGCCACACAGTTGTAGTTGATGCCATCCAGGTAGGGCTCCTCAGGGTTCTCTGGGCCCAGGAAAGCCTTAAACCGGTACACATCCAGTTGAACAATGTTCTATAATATATTAGGGATTATCAACCTTGCGGAGGCAACCACCCTCTGCTTCGTGTCAGGTGGTTCTTCGCCTCCACGTTGTGCATAAATACCATGTAGTGCATACCTACTTGTTGATTATCCCACTTATACCATGGTCATTAACTAACATTACTATTGTTACAAGACGGGTAGCGGATGAATTTACAAATGATTAAACTTGACCCAAACTACGTATGTATTATATGGTATTAACGCAGCCCTTTTCGTGTGTAAATTAATTGTATTCATCAGACCTAAATCACTAAACATGTGAAACACATAATTCCAGAAGATGCATGGACCTGACCAGTTAAGAGACCAGTAAGACTGTAGGACTAGAATCAGGGCTGACCTGAGCACTGCTGTTGCGCGACAGGGCCTTGTAGATCTCATCTATGTTGGTGGCCACGGACTCGAAGCAGGCGTTGAAGCGGTCGTATCGCTCCTTCTTGATCTGCTCAAAGGCCTGCTTGGCCTTCTTGGCTCTCTTACGGGCCGCCTCAAACTCTGAAACAAGACAACCCGTTAGTAAGTGGTGTTGGGTAACTATACAATTACCCATCTGTCATGAGTATCATTGTACTAAGATGACAAGATATATCCTGACAATTAGAACACAAATATTAAAATATCTTTAATTTGGAGGGCATTTTTCTTAAGGACTTTTTTTCATTACTTTAAAAGCAGATGTAATATATCAAAATTTAGTATGCATGTCACAAGTCATGTTTTCGTTTTAGTTCCCCTTATTTCCAACTCTTAAAAGAGCAGGCATCTGCTAAACCCTTTGGTTAAAGGGACCTTCCAACAATGTTTGATTCATCACAGAATTGTCTTCAAGTTGCCGAATAAATGCTTACAAATGATAAAACCTTCCCAGGAATCGCACGGCAAATTGCTTTTTCCTTGGACGAGCGCTTTCTCAGTGCCCTCCCCTTCCGTCAAAATCACCCATCAGCTTGAAATTTGAGTCTGTCAGACTCACTTCCCTCGTTGTTAGCTTGAAGAGCTACACAAGATTTTACAATGGTTGCTAGCAAAGAAAATATCAATCTATGGATCAAATAAGGACTATGACATCAGCCTAGCGACTAAGAGATTTGTTGCAACTTCTTAATCAATAAAACGTTCCTGAACGTAGCTGCATGTGTGAATTGCCAAAATCACTATTTTTGCTTGGATTCTGACAATTAGACAGCTTGGGACACCATGGTCACACCAAGAGTTAAAAAAAAATTGTGCCAATGGAACGTCCCTTAAACTCGAACCCTGAAAGGAATACGTTGAAACGGGGGCGGGCCGCTCAATCAACAGACACAAGCAACACAGCACCGTTGGCACTCAGCCCACCGTCGCTGGTCTCCTGGAACTTGTCACGCACGCTCTCCAGCTTCTCCATGGCCTTCATGTTGGGCGCGCTGATCCTCTGCAGGATGCTCTGCTGCTCGTTGAGCCGCTGCTGCAGCGTGTTCATCTCCGCCTTGATCTCGTCCTCAGACAGGGCATCCTGGTGAGGACAGAGGGCGGCCTCAGTAGGAGTATGACTACACTGGCACTCTAGCTTGATATTGTAACATGAAGACTACATATTGTGCTAAACTATATACAATCGGCTGTTCGATTATTCAATGATCTATATGTTTAACTGTGGGTATGGTTGTGTTACTATGAAGCATTTCCATTTATATTTGAATGAAAATAGTGAAGAGTAGAAGTATGAATGAAACAGCTTGGCTACCTTGAGGTCCTCAGACAGGTTGCTGTAGTCAATCTCAATGAGGGCTTCTTTAGCCAGGACAGTGCTGGAGGCCCTCTGGCTACTGCTGGACTCCTCCGGCTGTGAACTCCCCTAGTGGAATGCAAAAAGCACTCTTTATAGTGCAACGTTAGCAGAGTATAACGTGTGTGACCCTGTGTGGAGGAAGGCGGGGCTGACCTCTCCCTGGCTGATGTCGTCCATGGCTCCCGAGCGCAGCGGCAGCTTGATGTCCTGCATCTTGCAGGCCTGCAGCAGGTTGTGGCGGTCACTGCGCTTCTGCTCCAGCTTGGTCTCGATGGCCGTCACCTCCTTCTGCAGGTGGGTCAGCTCCCTGCACGGCGCCACAAGCAACGTTATTACACTCAAAGATGTCGACCATTTTTAAAAGCAGAACATGGCAGTCTTTCACAGGCTATCTGAATGCTTCTGGAGCCACTGACTTGTTGGCGCCGCCCAGCTTTTTGCGGATGTCCTCCATCTCGTGGTTCTTGTCGTTGACCTCAGACTTCTTGGTGAGGTGGGTGTTCTTGAGGTCCTGCAGCTGGGCCATGGTCTCATCGATGATCTTCATGTGCCGATGCTCCTCCTGCCATGGAGCACGGAAACAAAACAACAAATCAAAAGAACATCAGGAGACCACACTACAGAAGATGATGGCAGTGGAGATGACATAACAAGTATGAAGTTATTTAAAAAGGATGCGTTTCGAACTGTCGAACGAGTCATTACCTTCTTGAGCCTCTCTATCTCAGCCTCGTCCTTCTTGACCGTCTGCTCCCACATCATCACCTTCTCCTGGTCCTCCTTCAGCTGATTCTTCTCATAGTCCACCTGGATGCCCAGTCGGGTCTTCTGCGTCTCAAACTCCAGACTGGACAAACAGACAGAAAGGGAACATGTGGCGATCAGGGCCAGAAAGAGGGAATAGAAGGTGGGGGCCACCCAGGCCTTCATCTCCAACCTCAGAGCTTCATCTCTGACCGAGACTCACCGCTTCTTGGCGATCTCATTCTGCCTCTTCACCTTCTCCTCCTCAAACTCTCGGATGTTCCTGACGCCAATCTCTTCGCAGAACTCCACAAACACCTCGTCTTCCACCTAGAGGGCACAAAGCCACGGGGAGGGCAGAGTCAGGGCAGGTCCATCCTCCAGGGGCATGCATGGAGGCGGACTAGAAACTAGTGCGTGGGTTGCAGTGCTCACCACGTTCATGCGGTCCCGCAGGTCTGTGATCTCCCGCTCGCGGGACTGGATGATCCGCTTGATGTCGTTGATCCGCGGCCCAAAGTTGGCTAGCTCACTTTCCAGCTTGGACTTTTCCTGCAGGACACAAAGGGGGGACCACATAGACAGTCATCAATATACATTTTAAATTTAAAAAATGTTTCATCCAAACATCAAACATGCTAAAATAATGCTACACAATGCTAGGATACATTTCAAATGTTAACAAAAAACAACTGTACAGAGTGCAATATGAACTAATTGACAACGTAGATCTAATAAGATGCAACTACAGTACATTGAGGCCAACGTACCTGCAGGTTGAGGGAGAGGTGGCGGGTCTTGGTTTGCTCCAGGTCGCTCTGGGAGTACTTGAGTCTCATCTGCAGGCCGTGGGCCTGGGACTGCACCTGGCGCAGCTCTGCCTCCTTTCTCTTGGCCTTCATTTGCTCCTAAAAAAAAAAAGGTCACATGCAGGGGTCTGATTTAATCATTCTTAGGAGGATACAGTTGGCGCTAGGATTAGGGCACCAAAAACCAGAGGAAAGTGGGCTTGGGACCAAGGGTAAAAGTGGCATTAACATTGTATCTTCCTGTTGCCTGGGATATCAGCAGGAAACCCATCTGTTTTACACATGTGGTTTCCATCGTGTCACTGTCAGAAAAAGGCTGGCTGGTTACCTTGAGCTCCTCGGTGAGTTTCTCCTTCTTGTCCTTGAGCTTGTCCACAGCCTTCTCATCCCAGCGCCGGGCCTTGGCCTTCAGGTCACTGGCTCCTCCAGAGATCACACCGGACTTCTGGAACAGGGTGCCATCCAGCGCCACCGTCTGGACACACGCAAGAAACACATAAGACCGTGTGAGATGCAAGATTGTGGTTCATTTTCTTTCGTACAATCACTTTGTTACATGGCTAAATAGTCGGGATGGTTATCAAGGACCGGTACTAAATTGGTACCTGTACGTGATTGGTCCTGGACAATCTGTATTTATGCAACGTTGATTCATTCTAACACAGCCGGCAATGTTCAAATTCCTAACATCCCCTAATGATGACAAAGCTGCAGGAGTCAGGCGATTATGTTTGACGTTGCTTTACATTCTGTGCTCTGCACTCATCATGGCTGACCAGGAAAATGAAAGTGTGGGCTCACTTTGTTAAATTGAATGATAATGCAGTGAAATGCAGCACATGTTCACACTGCTTCAAATCTGAAGCAGTGCGGTGTGTTTGACAGCTTTAGCAAAGTGGCTACTGCTAGCGTTAGGTCCGGCTCCGATGCTGAAAGCCTCGACCTCATCAAGTCACGGTAACACTCGTCGTTATCGTTATTAAAAATAAGTTATTAACTCGGGACACAGTTGGTGTCGGCTTTAAGCACTTCTAAATAAATGATGTTCCTTAATCCCGTAGACAACGTCAGTCAAGCAGCAGCCTCTGCTTCGTCAGTGGAGAGCAGGAATCAGACACTCAACCCATTCTCCATCGCTAGATGAGGAGAGATCAGATGTACTTCTAAATGTGGGTGTGTGTCTATGTGCATGTGTCAGAGCCCTGCATTGGGTCGGGTACCCGCGGCTGACCAGCAAAAAGTGATTTGCAGGTGGTATTTTGATCGTAATTCTTTATTTAAAAATATCACTTAACGACTCGTGTGTGTGTGTGTGTGTGTGTGTGTGTGTGTGTGTGTGTGTGTGTGTGTGTGTGTTGGTGCAGAAGGAGAGGTCTCGGATTCTCCCTAAGAAAGCCAACATGCTTATCATCTTCAATTTTTTGGGTGGGCCAAATAATACAGGAGCCAGAATTCTCCTCTACATTGTTCTGTTTACATATATTTAATAGACATGAACATTGTAATTAAATGTTTTTATTTATTTATTTAAGTTATTAAAGTTATTTTATTTTAAGTTTTCTTTGCTATCTATTTCTGTTACCTTCTGAGGACTGGTAATTTGTAATATTGTTTAAGTTTAGCTTCTGGTGGTAGTGAAGCAGCATAGAAGGCATATCACCAGATTCACCACAAGACACAGACATTTGTTGACATTTGCAGCAATTGCTCGTCCTCTTATGCAGGAAACTCAGGAGAGAATTTAAATTTCTGCAAATAATTATCACATCTTTATCTGTCATGTCTTTATTTTTTGCGCCAAATCAGAGTATCGATAGGTATCGGTATTGACTAGGGGTGTAACGGTACGTGTATTCGTCCCGCGACTTCACGGTATGGACGTCACGGTTCGGTACGTGCAGCCATACGACGAATACGTCTGAGTCACACTCCAATCCAGAAGGTGGCGATAAAGCACCTCAACGCTGTTTGCCGACCGCCATTAAGGAACAAGAACAGCAGAAGAAGACCTGAACAAGATGAAGCGGACGCTTTCACGTTGACTATGACTATGAGTGCAACTGAGACACAGGAGCTAGAAGACCCGCCTGCTACTTTCAAATCAGCTGTGTGGGAAAATGTCGGGTTCGCAGTGGACTACAGCGGCGATGGAGATCTGTAAAGAGAGATGAAGCTTGAGTACCTTTAAGAGATGCATATGACCTTTCAGACTCACAAGTTAATCACAAATGTGATACATTACTCCTAAAGGCACTGATTTTATTTTATCTCATATTTTGTATTTTCACACCAGGAGATGTTATTCAGTTCTGTATTGCTTTTTATTTTGCATCAGCCCTAGGCCGAAATAATTGAAACACTCCTTGTTATTATTTATTTTGTAGTATTTTCAGAACATGAGAGCTGCTTTTCAGTTTTGGAGCTTATTGAACCTTTTAGTTTGACGTCATCCAACATAAAAACATGTCCTATGGGGACAGTGTATGTTTGCTGTTTACATTTAACTGTATAATACAGTATATGGAAAAGTTTGAGTTCTTTATTTTTATAATGAAGTTACCAAAGTTGCCAGTTTGCAAATACTACCTGGCTGTACCTGGCCTGCTACCTCAGTACCTCCCTACTAGCATGTTTTGTTTTCCTCTGTCTTTTTTGGGAGGGTTGGGCTTAAGCTTTGAATGTTTAAATATAGCTTAAGTGAAACAAATTGAAACACTGTACAAGTTTTATTTTTTATTCTATTTATTTTGTACTTTTATAACATAAGAGATGCTTTTCAGTTTTGTAGCTGATTGTGACTAATTGCTTTTTGTTTTTTTTATCAGCCCTACATAGAAATATGACCGATGCAAGAGTGTATGTTCACTGTTGTGTTTACTGCTTGATACACTACAGGGCCAGGCTGTACCAACTATCTCAGGGGGGACTATACGACACTAGGTGGAACTAAGTATAACTTGCACTACTGTCTGTTCAAAATAAATGAAAAGAAACCTAGCCTTATGCATTTGGGATTTTTTGTTGCTTTTTTCCTGTTGTACCGAACTCGTACCGAACCGTGACCCCAAAACCGAGGTACGTACCAAACCGTGGCTTCTGTGTACCGTTACACCCCTAGTATTGACTAAATCCTAACGATAGCCAACCATACTAAATAATAAATGTTTATAAATAGTAATTGCAAAACATAAAAATAGCACAAAAACCAGGCTATTGAAATGGCATGGCATATGGTGTTCAAGCGTTCCAACAGTGCACCTTGTGCCTGTAGGGCCCTCCGAAGGCAATGCGGCGGGCGTCCTCCACGTTGTCGCAGACCAGCGCGTTGCCGCAGGCATACTGCAGGGCCTTCTTGATGTGCGGGGGCTCGTATCGGATCACATCAATCACCAGCTTGGCCCCGCGGAGCTCCCTCAGCTTCTCATCAGTGGGCTTCACCTGCGGGACGATGCGGGCGCTCGGGTCAATGTTTGGGGGAAAGCCCGTTGTGAATAGGGAACCACTTGAATGCAAGGAGGATACATTTTACTTGGAGATTTGGACATCCATCACAGCCAGTGGCTGAATGAACGAATGTCAATAGCAAGTGTACCTCCAGATAGTCCAGAGGGAGGAAAGTCTCGGGCTCTCCACGCTGCTCCTTGATGTACTGGATGCAGTCTCTGCCTGTCTTCTCGGAGTCCACGATGATGGCGTCCATGTTCTTCCCCAGCACCTTAGTGACGGCGATCTGGTACTTCTTCTGTGTGGGCTGGCACAGGTCGATCAGTCGCCCGTACTATGCAGGGAAACACAGAAGATGGAGACATATTGCAATTATTTGGACAGATATTGTAATATGATTCACCATCAGTGGGAATGACCATTTTTGCATCAAAATGTGCATCACGTTTTCACAGAAAATCATGATCTTACATCTGGAGAAAAATATGTAGATCAGGGCATCTCTGCAGCACTACACTTATAATAGTGATATTCATTTATTCATCAAACCCATATTCAATAAAATAGCAGCTACTGCATTTTGGATATTGTACTTGGCCATATAGCGATTTTGATCATATTGAGATAAATTGTTCAATCCTTGTGAATAAATGAAGCAGTTGCTTGTTCAGTTCCCGGGGAGGTAGGGACATGTATTTGAGTGGTAAGCTGGATGGTGGTGGTGGTGCTGCGTACCACAGAGCCCGGGTAGAGCCTCTTGATGCTCTCCATGATCTCAGCCTTGCGCTGCTGCCGGCTGTTCTCCTGCCGGTCGATCCTGGCGTCTCCCAGCTGCTCCATAACCTACGCGGTCACAGGAGACGTTGTTGTGAGATGCGGAGTCTAACAGCAAACCATTACTCCCATACACCAATAATCAATATACGGTATAAGTCTATTGTTTTATGGTATAGGTATATTCAGAAGACAGACAGACACCATCCCAGGTATACACCTGCCCTGTGTGTGTCCATACCTGGTTCAGCTCTGTGTTGATCTCGTCGATTCTCCTCTTGGCCATCTCCACCTCCTCTGTCAGCTCCTCCTCCATGCGCTTCTGCTCGTCCAGCGACTGTCTAGGAGGAACAATGAGAAGCACGTATCCAGGTTGAAAATATTCTCATTTGACTTCATTTTTCTTTAAAGTGGAAGTAGTCAACTTTTCAACGTCACCGTCTAAAAGACAATCCGCCTCAAAGAGAATGAATTTTGGTGTTCCTCAGATCCAAGCAACTACCAAGAACTCAGGACGTGCATTTGTTTCCAAATGTCATTGTTCACCAAAGAGGTAAATAGAATTTGGGAACTACTACTGTAACTTCATATACTTCAATTATAAGTGAAAGAATTTAAATATTATACTTAAATATTAACATCATATTATATCACATAAAAGAATGCATGGACAACCCCACTTAATTCTGAGTTAATACAACAAAACTGTACGTGTTATAGCATGTGAGGGGGATCAGATACCTGCTGGTGGTGATATAATCCTCCAGCTTCTCAATACGTTTCTGGTTTTCCTCGATTTCACGGATCTTCTGCTTGATCTTGGCCTACATGGAAACAAAGCACAAACGTCGCCATTTCAAATCAACTGCCTTATTCGCGGGGAACAGAAACATAGAACGAGTTTCAATCTCATACCCCTGAGACAACATACCTCTGTCTCCACTTTCTTCCTCTCCTCCAGATCCAGACGGTCCTGGTCGGCCTTCTGGTCGCGGTTGAACTTCTCCAGCTCCTGGGCCAGCGTGGCGGCACGCTTGCTGGCCTCCTCCTTCAAACGGTGGTACTGTTTTACCTGGAGAACGCACCGCACACACAGAGGGGGCACTCAAGGACAAGGCACAGAGCAACCATATTTATTGCTACAATGTTATCCTGGAATATTGGCACGCAAGCTTCCCAACAAGACAATCCAATATGCGGCAATCAGGGTCAGACATTGACAGGGGTTTGGGGCTTGGAAAAGCATTGGAACTGCCCTCGATAATTGGGATGACCTGGCTTTTAAATACCTCTGGAAAATAAAGAGTGAACTTCTGTACTTTACTCTGCAAGGTGGGTCCAGAATTAGTTTTTTCGTTGGAGTCATTAAATATTGGTCTGTCACACAACAAAAATAAGGTATGACCCAACATTTGATCAAATTTCCCTGGAAATTATCCAAAATGCCCCAAAGAGTACTACATTGGGGACCTTCTTAAAAAGTGAATCCCTTGTAGCACCAAGCACACCTGGTTCTCCTCTAGCGTGAGGTCCTGGCCCTGGCTCTGCGCCTCCTCCTCCATACGCTCCTCAAACTCCTGCTTGGTCAGCTCCACGGCCTTCATCTCCTTGTCCAGTTCGTCCATGTCCGCCTTGCGCTTCTTGTACATCTTCTGGGCGTTCTGCAGGGACTTGCGTGCCGCCTCCTGCTTCTTGATCTTGTGGGAGGTGTTCTCCTTGGCCTTGATGTACTGCGGCCGCTTCTGGTTGAGGTCAGAGTCCTTCTCCCTGTGAGGGGCGGAGCCGGAGACATTGTGTCAACAGCATACTAATTGGGGCTACTTATTGATACCAACATTGATATTCTAAGTAAATCTACAGTATGTATTTACCATGTATTTTATTAGGCTTTATCAAAACTTTATCAAAAATGTTTTATGTGCATGTCATTAATGTCATGGATCAAGACACAAAGTTGTCTGAAAATGCTAGATTGACAGATCTTTGCTGTTACCCTGTTACGGAAACCAAACCCCTGGGACTCACTTGATCTCCTTCTCCACTGTCTGCTGCTCCCGCATGAGGCGGCCCAGCTCCTTCTTCTTCTCCTTCAGCTCCTCCTCCACATGGTCCATCTTCTTGCGGTCCTTGTCGATCTCCTTGTTGCGGTGCGACAGCTCCTTGTTCAGCTTCTCGATCTCCGTCTCGTTGTGGTAGAGCTTGAAGAGCTGCATCTGCACGTGGGCCCGCACCACCTCGTCCTTCAGCCGCTGGTACCGCTCCGCCTGGACGGGACAAAGGTCAATGGTCACGGTTAGGGATGGGGATGGAGACCTGGTTCTATGAAACCCGAAAATCATTAGGTCCAAGTTTGTGGATGCTGCCATCGAGACGGGTCATATAACGTCACGTTATGTCTCGAGTCATACCATTTGAATCACAGACCTACATCGCTTGTACCAATATACGATTTTACTATTCTCAGTTATACGTTATGCTGTGCATTCCTTTCAAATACATGCACAGCATCAGCAGTGTTTATTGAAAGCTGGCAAAAATAATTCTGTTCGGAAATCAATGACAGACTGCTGCCCGTTAGAAAACTCAGGCCCAAACACCTCCTCTTTCTCTTGCTTGGCCTCTTTGCGCTCGGCGGCGATGTTCTTCTTGCGGTGGTAGTTGAACTGAGTGTCCTCCTCCGCCTTCACCATCTCCTTCTTCCTGCGGTCATACTCCTGGGCCAGATCCCCGGAACGGGAGATCTCCTCAAACAGGGCTGTGCGCTCCTTTGGGTTCTTCATGGCGATGGACTCCACTGCTCCCTGGAAGAGACAAAAAAAATACAAGGCTGTTAGCACGTGTTTATCTGAATTTAGTGTCCAAATCAGATCAAGAATACTTGTCATAACTGTGAAGCCTAATAACAAGCCTGAAAAACAATATATAATTTCTGTGCACCCCTGGGAACTTGTTTATTTATACATTGCAAGTGATGTTATACCTGAAAAACCAGGAAGTTGCGAGCCTTGATGAGGATGCCCAGTTTCTCCAGCTCCTCGCTGTACTCCGCCAGGTTCACCACCTTCGTGTTGATTCTGTACTCGGAGGACGAACCTACCACACATTAAAGGCAAGAGATCTTGTGAATTAAAGCCTTTAAACAAAACCATTTCGACATTGAAAGTACAATCAAAGCCTACAGTAAACACTAGAGTAACTATAAAAAAATATATAGCGACGTACAACCTAGTTTCTAAGAAAAAAAAACAAAAAACGTATGTTGAACCGAAAGACAAGGTTTGTTGAAAGACAAGGTTTGATAAACGCATAATATCACGGCATATGGCCTACCGATTATTATTCTGGTGAAGGTGCGCTCCTCTCCATTGTCTTCCTGGTACACCATGCTAACGAAGGCTCTGTTGGCGGCTGGCTTCCCCACCGGTGCTCCATGGATCAGGTCTTTCAGTGTCTTCACACGGAGGTTGCTGGTCTTCTCTGCCAGCACGAAGCTAATGGCATCCATAAGATTGGACTTACCTGTGTCACAAGTGCCACACCAGTATTCAGATCAATAAACACGCATTTGTCATAAAACTTCCTCAGTATGTTATAATTCAATAGGCAATTGAATTATAGACAAGTTCATAATACGGTTTAAAATACAGGTTTTGGGATGAACCTGCAAGGATATGGATTAAGGATTACGTAAAATAATAAATAATATGGACAATAGCACATCTACGTTAATGGTTTACCTCCATATATATCGATAAAAATGAAACCAGGATAAGAGTCCATTAAGTAGGCCTACATGATGATCCCAAACTTGCACCATGACTGTACACATTCAATAAGACCAAAGTTATCATATAACCATCATCTTGTTTTAAACGGAATAGGGAATGCACACACTAGAATGTATACAGCTTTTGCAAAACGGCAACAAAGGAATTGTTTTGAGAACATGTTCATATGTAAACACACTCTCTGTATTAATGTTCAATGTATGCACACAATTTCACAAAAGCACATTGCTTGCAAAAACTAAGCCAATGAAGCAGTTTCTGATTTATGATGGTTGACAGTACAAACAAACAAAATACACAAACAGTAACATAACATGTGATCTGTCCAGTGCTGTATAATTGTAATAACGGGGTATTATATCATACAGCATCCTATGAAACGCATGTGTGGAGTTAAATTAATATTACTGCCCAACATCATGTGCAATACTCTCGTTATCATGTGTTATATTATTAATCTCATGTTATCTCTAAATACTACCTATAATACTACCTCTCATCATGGTGTGCAATATTCTTAATGTTATGTGCAATACCTCTCCATTACCTTTCAACATTATGTGCAATATTCTTAATATTCTTTCTATCATGTGCAATACGTCCCCTAACCATTATTATTACAGTATTACACTTCAATTATGACAAATTGTTTTTGTCTGAATACCTTATCTTGCCTATATATATTTATATTTTGACTGTACATTTGTAAATCTGTTAGATTATTTGTATTATGTTGATTTCTCTATTGTTTTATTGTACTGTATTGCTATGGCAATACCTGGCACAAGAATGTCCTTCGGGATGAATAAAGTTCCATCTTATCTTATATAAATGTAAACACGCATCAATAAGCGAGAAAACCAACAAGACTAAGAGAAGGATACAGTAACAAGCTACACGGCTAGGAGCTAGCAGGACCCGCTAGCCGTTTAATTAACACGAATCGATAACATACCTGAGCCATTGGGTCCGATGATGGCAGTAAACTTGTGAAAGGGCCCAATAATTTGTTTGCCTTTATAAGATTTAAAGTTTTCAATTTCTATCAGTTTTAAATGGCCCATGTTTGCACTGTCTCCAGCGAATGCGGGAAAACTGTCCGGTGGTCGTGTTAGCTGAACGGCACTTAAATCCAACAGGCGACGTTAACCTTAAAAGCCGTATCGGGAGAAGCTGCGCGCAAACGCATTGATTTTTATTGAATAAAATAAAAGCGACCACTTGCATACGTCACATTATATACTGCACATCAGCCGAACATGATGATTTAAATCTAACGCCGAGCACATAACGCTACACTACTAACAACAATGCGCCATTTTATAATCCAGCAGGAAGAGCTGAGCGCGCGAGAGAAACGCGACTGCACAAACTCTCGCGAGATCTACAGAGAAGCCGGTATTTCGTTTTTAATGACATGCTGTCATTAAGATAAAACAAGATAAGATAAGATAAGATAGAACTTTATTAATCCCGAAGGAAATTCTTGTGCCAGGTTGCATAGCAATTTCGTACAATAAAACAATAGAGAAATGATGATGTTGGGCAGTAATATTAATATTGCACGTAATACTGAGAAAATTATTGCACATAAGAACTTCAACCATTGAATAAATTATGTCTTTGATGTGAACCAAAGTCGTTTGTTTTGTCAAATAAATACATGGTAGTGTAGGATGATCAATGGCTTTATAATATTAATTCTATTTATTCCATTAATATTACTGTTAATTAACAATAACGGGCCTACACCGTAATATAAAGGGCTACATTTTAAAATGCCGTAAATAATGTAAACGTATTTTATACATTAACAACGTGGATCCAGCATATGGACCGAAAGCAGCCATGCGCAGAACGCTGTAACTATGGTTACAAAGAAATTAACAGAAGAGGAAGAGTTACTTTCCAGGGGGTATCGACTGCAAGTGTAACGTCACAAGTGAGTACACCGAAGTGTTACACTACGTCCCGTTACCTACTGTCGATCGACACCATCTAATATCAAAAAACTACATCGTCGCGCTAAAACATTGAAAAGTGGTTTAATATCAATGCTAATGCAAGATGTTCGTTCACATGTGGGGTGGCCATCGGGCCTGTTCTAGGAGCTGTTCTTTTGGAGTGCCACATCTGCTTAAATATACATTTAAAGAACTTGTTCATCTAAACAAATTTGTACATTTGTTATTTTATTTTGTATTATTCTATTGTTTATTTTTCTTGTTTATTATTCTATTGCTATGCAACTTCTGGCACAATAATTTCCTCCGGGATCAATAAAGTTGTATCTTATCTTATCTTTTCTTATACATTTAGTCGATATCAGTCACATAGAGAATGATAAAACATGATCATTTATAATGTTATATATTAGTACGTGTTAGGTGATTAAGGGTTGGTGTTAGTAATAGAGTTAGGGTTAGTAATCGGGTGGTTTTGAGCTCCTGTGTGTGTGCTGCAGGATGTACAAGCTGGATCCACTAGAGGACGACTACTCCGCACAGGCGGCTGTTGAACGCAGACGGACTGCGGAGGCGGCGCGCAAGTCTCGCATCTTCAACACCCGCAGCAGAGTGATGGGCGTGGATCTCAATACTTTGGAGCAGCAAGTGGAGGAGAGACAACTCCAACGGGCCGCAGAGAGACACCGAGAAAAAGCTTTCGGTAAACAAACAAGGGAGCTAGTATGGGATTCGAAATGAATGAATTAAACCAAAACAACCAAAACATGACGACAAAATATTGCATAATATTGCAAAATATTGCAATTCGAATACAGAGCACCTGAGGATGAGTCACGACAGAGCGCTGCTGCAGCAGGACAGAGAAGAGGAGGAGGGACGCTGCGCATTAAATAGTGACCTTGCTCAGTATTGGGCCACTCATCAGCGAGTAGAAGATTCCCGTGATGCTGATCTCAAGTGTAACCAGCAGGGAGTGTCCAAGTTCACGATTCCAGAGGCTGAGCTGGGGCCGTCCAGTATGCAAGTGTTCCTGGTAAACCTTCTATCTCTGAGCATTTCTCCTAATTCATTTCTACACACATTACTCTCTACAATTGTCTTTTAACAATTGTCCCTTTAAAGGGTGCTATAGAAGGTGCTATATAAATACTTGCCTGACTAACTCCATGTGTTTTCAACAAAGGGAATCTGAATTCAAACTGTGTGTGTGAGGCTCACGACAATATTCTCCCTATACCTCCAGCATTGCTTTTCCTTGTTTGTTGTTCTACAGGGAGAGGACGCCAAAGCTAACCACAGGCGGAGGGAACAGATCGAGAAGGCAAAAAGAGATTTGCAAGCGCAGAAGCAAGACGCAGAGAAAGCCCGAATGAAGGAGAAGCATATAGGTGACTGACTCAGTGTACACTGTAGTGCCAACACAACACACACACACACACACACACACTGTATAGCCTTTGGAAACTCGTAGACGTGTTTTTCACGCTCCCATACACAAGCCATTGTGCACTCCTACGCAAAGAGTATAGTCCCAGGTGACAGTGATAGATGCTTGTCTTCCTGAGGTGATATATGTGTCAGAGCAAGTGAATGAAGTGCTCTGCTAGCTGCTGTGTGTGCTACACGATACAGTTTGTGATTTGCAATTTGCTTGTGTGTGTGTGTGTGTGTGTGTGTGTGTGTGTGTGCATGTGTGTCCATGTATTTGTGTGTGTGTGTGTGTGTGTGTGTGTATGTCCGTGCATGCATGTGTGCTTGTGTGTCCGTGTGTGTGTGTGTGTATCCATATAATGTGTGTGTGTGTGTGTGTGTGTGTGTGTGTGTGTGTGTATGTGTGTGTGTGTGTGTGTGTGTGTGTGTACATGTGCGTATATCCGTATATGTGCGTGTGTGTGTGTGTGTGCATGTCCATGTATGTGTGTGTGTGTGTGTGTGTCCATGTATGTGTGTGTGTGTGTGTGTGTGTGTCCATATGTGTGTATGTGTGTGTGTGTGTGTGTGTGTGTGTGTGTGTGTGTGTGTGTGTGTGTGCGTGTGCTTTCAGAGGAACTGGTAAGGAAGAAACTAGTGCACCAGGACCTGAGGGCTGCTGAAGTGGAAGCTCTGGAGGAAGAGTGTCAGAAAGCCGTCCACATGGCGCTCAGCAACTACAACCATGCTCTGGTACACACACACTCACTGACACACACACACACACACACGCACACACACACATGCACACACACACACACGTTGGCATCCACAGGGATGAGCCGTGTTTCAACGCAACACGCAGTGGGGTTTAGAATTGTGACAGTATGTGCTCAGGTGGTTTTTTTTAAGATTCAAATTACTAATTATGTTAAACGATGCACACACACTTTCTGTGTGGAAGGGGGTACCCCATTAGTGGTTAGGTGCTAAGCAGCATGGCTGGTGTAAGTGCTGTGATGCATGCATGGTCTTCATCTGTTCCCCAAAGCCCCCTTCCCCCTCATTGAGTCTGAGATCACCCCTCACCCCCCAAACACACTCGGGTGAATAGTGGTCCAGCAGGAGGCTTCATCACAAACGTTCCAGGTCACAGTGTTCTCCATGTCAATATAGTGGCCTCTTTAATACTCACACGCCTTGGCGCACTCGTAAACACACACCCAGCCAAGCGGAATACTCATCTCTCTCTCTCTCTGGAGGGCGTTCAAAGCGTGGTCGACTGGCTCGATGCCACGGGTGGAGGCCACCGCAGGGCAGGAGTTCAGGTTACCCCGGACTCGTCCCCAATCTTCCTCACAGCAGTGGGTTGATGGACGATGATGCCGGTGCTGGATGCAGTGTGTCGCCATGGAGATCGCCATTTGATTCTGCATGTGTCGACCTCAAAATAATGCGATCCTCGTCTTCAATGAGTCTTTGATCTGCTCCATGGTTTCACACCAGAAATCATAGCAGGAAATCTAAAACCAGCCAATCGCAACCTATTGTCATCCGTCGCCTCCACAATACATTTTTGGATACCATAAACTCTCTGGCTCATTGGGCTATCCAGGTGATGTCGATACGTAAATGTGACGTAAATCTGCCTTCAGCTTTCAGACATAAACTAGTCTCCACACTACATGTTAGCACACATCGCTGGAGAAAGGTCTGGCTGAAACCATTATCATTCTGTCAGCGTTGATAACAAGGTGAGGACCCAAATGCAGGCAGCAGGAATTATTTAAGTGATTTTAATCCAGAATACTCACAACACAACAAACGACATGAAAGGACAAGGATCTGAGAGAGAACACAAGATTGGGGCAGGTATAAATAGGGAGACACTAATGAAGGAAGTGAAGACAGGTGATGATAAAACAGCCAACCGACAAAGCAGGAAGTAAACTACGGGTGAGGGGCAGGGTCAAAAAGGCACATGAAGAACATGTGCCAAACGACGAGTAGGGGGAACAGAGGCAGATCGAAAATAATGCTTGGGTGGTGCTAAGCCCCGGATACTACAGACCTTTGCAAAATCGTGTCGGGGGGAACTTGTTTTGGTGGAAACGCCACATATCAGCGTCTAGGTTGCTAGCTGCTAGGTTTCACATATCGATGGTGAAAACTCGAAAGGCGAGGAGAATTCAGACTCAAATCGTCGGCCAATGGCAGGCTTATCCCTACGGTCCACATCCTGTCAGCCGGACTAGACATAAACCCACGCTGAGCCCGCCCCCCCCACCTCCAACACACCCAGGCTGCAGAGCAGACGGAGACACTGAGGGAGCGGCGCAGGCAGGAGGAAGGGCAGAGCCTGGCCGAGATAGGTCACATGATGACCTGTGACATGCTGACCGAGTGCCCAGAGGCGGCAGAGAGAGGCCCGGGCAGAGTACTGACGGAACGATGGCGGGGGATGACACCTCAGCAACTGAGCACCATCCACAGGGAGAGAGAGGCACAGCGGCTCCAACAACAGGTACACTAACTCTCAAATGTCTTTTACTGCTTTACTTACGGTTTTCGTAATCAACTTGTGATTTACTAAACTTGTATGTCAGCAGGTGGATTCAGATTCACTAATTAAGGTGGTATTCAGCTTCAACTACTTTTATTAAGATGGCATTAATTGTTCATAACCAATATTAAAACAACAAAAACAAAAAGATTCAAATATGTTTGAATCCTTCAATGTACCCCTAGGGGGAGAGTACCTCCATTTGAGAAACACTGCTGTCTATTGACAACTCTACTAAATACTCATGAGTCAATTGGTGATGAAGATGTTTAGATTACAAACATCTGTCATTTGACGTAATGGCATGGGAAGGTCTAATAATGTGATGATTTAATATGTATATATATGTATGTACATCCCCACATTTCCTAACCTTCATCTCATCTTATGCTTCAAATGATGAATATAATAACGAATGCAGCATTAGATTGTGTGATTGTGTGATGGTGTGTGTGTATTTTGTGTGTGTGTGTATATAAGACGTATTAGTGGTGATGTGTGCATTGCCCTGCAGAAGCAGCGTGAGGCTGAGAGGGCGAGGGAGGTGGCCTGGGACCTGCAGCAGGTCAGTCTGTCCAGAAGGGGGCAGGAGGAGGAGAGGAAAGAGAGAGAACAGCAGAGAGAGAGGAAGAGTCAACTGGACCAGTACAACAAGCAGCTGGCTGCAGAGCAGCAAACACAGTGAGGACAGAAAGAAGACACACACATACGTAGCACACACACACACATGCACACTAGCATGCACGCGCACACACACACACACACACACATGCAGCCTATATAGTGCTTTGATGGAAAATAATCTGTTATGTTATATTACAGGTACATTTGAACCTTTCTAACATTGACGACATTCAGACACGGGGGAGGGGAGAGGTGTCCCACCTCCCCCCTTCCTGAGATACCACTCAATACCAACGGCGGTATACTAGATAAACAAAAGCATGTATTATTGACCCATAACATTCTGATGCTATGATTAATTCACAATCATAATCAAATTATTTTGTCTCCACAAAGATTTTTTACAATTGAACCTTTAACAGGTTCAATTGATACTTAGGTTACAAAATGTGTTTTTCTCTCTGTCCTTCACAGTCAGGAGTACCTGGACAGGAAGCTGTACACCAACAAGCCCAGTGGAGAATATTTTGACCAGTTCAACACCACGTCACGCTGAGCACGGCACCTCTAGTGACCACCCACATCTGAGCATACCATATATAACTATGGATTACTAGCACATGTGTATTTCTCTGTACTTCATACATTTTTTATTGGTTGATAAGGTTTGTAAATGACCATGCGATGGCTTGTACAGGATGACAAGAGAACACGACTTGCAACAGATTGATCCAGGTACTTTATTAGTAATTGTATATCCAGTTACAGTGGTTCATTCATAATGCAGATACAATAATAATTGGCCCCATATGTCATCCACACATCCACCCTGGTGAACCACCCACCCACCCTGCCCCGGATTCTACCTCCACCCCCACAGCTCTAGCACCCACCTCCCCCTATCCACAACACACTGAAGCCCACCTTTCCAGCTTGGCCTTGACATGAAGACCCCCGGTTCATCCACCCCCACCGCCCCGCCCTCCCCCCCCCCCCTCCTGTCGTCTTCAATCAACCTTTCCCATCTGAGTTTGTTTTTGTCACGGCTTCTCACTAAACGCAGCAATTCCTTTTTTATTTCTATTTTTTTTTACGGTCTATAAAAAAAATGACGGGGTGGGGGTGGGGGGAATACAGCCATGGAGAAGCGAAGGTCGGTGACCCCTCGTTTTCCTCCGCACATGAAAAGCAAAGAGTTCATTTTTGTATCAGTGGAGTAAATATCTGCGCACGTACATACACACTCTTGCTATGCTCATTCGAAGCGGACGTAGCGTGCCCTGACACCGACGGAACAACACAGCACACGTTTAGCAGCAGATAGTCTAGATACAATATTGGCGTGGTGAGGTTTTGTTTTAGCATCACTTTGTGTCACCTGAATGTATGAAAATAGATTTTCTAAAAGTTTCTGTCCTGAGTTTGTGTCTGCACAGCAACAAGGAGGCCAACTCTGGAAACAGCCCGCTGCTGCATCACCAGCCCCACACCCGCTCCCAGCGTGTGTCGCTTAAGGGGACCGGCAACAAGTGACTGCTTGGCCACTACATAAGCAGGGCTGTATAGCTGTTGGAGCAGCGAGTGCAGAGACAGCAACATTGCATATAGCTACTCCCTGTGGCATTCCCCAAAAACTGCCTCACTGCATACTTTTCCCTCCGAACTGCATCAGACAAAGACTCCACAGATTCTCACAGCACTGCACTGCTCTAACGGTTTATGGATGGTGGATGCGATGTAAGCGCAGGACTTATACTATCACTAAATGACAATTTGAAATGTACAATTTTTTCTTTCTTTCTTCTTTTTTAATTTCCGAAGAGTGTTTGCAAACATTTAAGAAACAATGGTGGAATTTTTTTTGTCTTTGATATTTTTTTTCTCCAACTATGAACTTTTCTTTTGTTAAAACAGCCAACTGCAAATATTTGTCAAATAAGGAAAGTGTTAATTCATAGCATCAGTACGAGACAAAAAATAACTACTTGCAACATTTAAAAGTAAACTCAACAGGTTTAAAATATGCACATTTCATTATCAAACAAACTCATCAAAACAATCTTCAAGGGTTGTATTTACATTCATTATCTTAAAAGCTCTCCTTCCCGGTCTTGCTATATTCATACCAAACTCCATGTGTTCGTGATATCAAATACCTCAGCTCCACAATTACTTTTGTCATATTTTCCACACAAATCAAACATTTTTGGCATGAAATCATATTTTTACCCAGGCTTAAAATAATACATTCTATGTTCACTTTTTTTTGTAATGTAAATGCTAACCGCCTACATAAAATATACATCAACAAGGCATGATTAAGCCAGTTTTTTAATGACCAACTAGCATTTGAAATGAAAATGGGTTGAAGAAATAAAAAATGTGTGTGGTCACAAGATTCAGCTGTACACATACATAAATACTGCTCCTTACATGGCTATGCGTTGTGCGATGGTCATGTATACAAAAGTTTGATTAGAGAGACAATTGTTTTTAATACACCATGGAAAGAGGACACAGACAGAGACAGAAAGCTACACAGAGGTCTCTACACAAAGAAATTACAATATCATACCGATAAGGACATCACACTTTGGATGATGAAAGGCGAGAATAATGACATCGGTCTGGTGGTCGATGCAGACCCAGCAGGCACAGGAACCTATAAGGAGCATGTACATATCTATAATACTGTAATATGGCTAAATAGATAGGTGTAGATGCAACTATGTACACAAGATGCACGGTTCAGCACATCCGTTTCTCTGATGCAGCCAATGCTATTTATAGTGAGAAACTTGTCTGGAGTGTGACATTTTTAGAGAACAAATTTGGATGGATATGAGGTGTGAACAGATGTCGTCGAGTGCTGAACATTATGAATAATATGAAAAATGTCCCCAAAAAAAGGAAACACAAATCAAAATGACACATAAAAAAAAAAGTTTGTAGAAAAATAAAAATGTAATTTGCAAATACATGTGGAGACGTCGAATGGTTCTGGAAATAGAAAAATGTGAAATGATACAAAACATGGTATTATAATAAGAAATCTAAGATCTAGGACATCCACATCTGCTCAGTGCTGTCTGTCTCCCTACACGGGCCCCCAAAGATGTCCCCTCCATTTGAATGCACTACGCTGCATCTCGACAGGAACATACCTACTATTCCTCCTCCTGCTCCTCTCCCTGTATGGCGGTACACCACGCCACATGATTCATTCTAAAGAGGGAGACAACAGAGAGAAGTGAACGTTTTGTATCACGCAGGTACACCCCCCCAAAAACGTGGGGTTTCGAGAAGAGGGGAACGGGACTTCAAAAGACTTTGTTGGGTCAGGGAGTGGGACTTGGTCGTTAAGTCAGACTTGTATCACATCATCGGCCACTACTTTGGACGCACCTTTGGTCAAGACAGTCCAGTCGGTCACATGACATGCCAGGGGCCACCTGTCGTAATTATTGGTTGATTGTGTGGTGGCAGTCAAACTGTGGATCTACAAAGTCAGGGAGTGGTCGAACATGGACACACACACACACACAAACAAGTTGGTGTGTGTTTTGGTCCGGTCTTTCCTGGATGGCTGTTAAGAGAGGAGGAGAGGGGGTGGTGAGGGCAGGGGGTCTGGGTGTGGGTGGGGTTTAAAGGTGGAGGAGGGTGGGTGGGGGTGTCGGTTAATCTAGGATGGCGACGGAGTTGGGCACGCCGTTGTTTGTCGCCGCGGCCGGCGGTGGCGGGGGGTTGAGGGCGGAGGTCTCGTGGGCTGCTCAGCGCCCTCGCTGGGCCGGCTGTACTGGCTGACCAGGGACTCGTCCAGGGTGAGCTCAGTGGTGACGGCGCTGCCCCCGTGGTAGTCCAGGTGGTCCTCGCTGCACAGCTTGCTGTCATCACACAGCGACGGCTGGCTGGCCGTGCGCTTCTCCTCGTTGTCACTGCGGAGCAGGCGGGGGATGATGAGGGAGCGGGCGAGAGACATAAGGTGTTGTCAAATGTGGGGGAGACAGAAGGGGAAGGGATGTGCAATCGACGACATAATTACGTCACACGTTACGTATGAAAACTCTTCTGTGCACAAAACACATCTTCCTCAACGAGGGTGTTATTTAAAGCATTTGGAAAAAGGTTGGAGAAAGACAGGCTTGAAAAGTGGATTACACGACACAAGTGTGAAGTTTAGAGAGAGTTGAAATGGGTCAATGTAAATATCAATGGGAGAACAAAAAAAATCCTCAACATTCGTACGCTTTGGATAAACGCGTCTGCCATATGACCTAAATGTAAAAATGTAAATGTCGCATTCACAAAGATATCGAGGATATTGGTGACGACGGCACGTGATTATGTAAACACTTGTATGCACAGATAGCCAGGGAGGCCGGGGGTGTCGGGGGGGGGGGTGAGGAATGAAGCCCAACACACCTTTCTAGGGATCTGTAAAGCAGGCCAGGCATCGCGCCAGCAGAAGAGAAGAAGAGGAGGCGGCGGCATATACACAGAGGGGGCGGGGGGGTTAGACGCCATGGGGGGGGAGGGACAGTTAGGGTTGCACACAGTTCTCATAAATACCAATCACCAGTCACTCTTGGTAATGGTATGGACGTGTGTCGTCGGGCGGACCAACCTGTACTCCCCGAAGGTGTCGTCCTTCATGGGCCTGGCCTCCGAGTCCATGGGCCCCTCCTCCTTATCTTTGACTGAGAGAGATGGCAGAGGGTTATTATGGGATGTTGTTTATCAGTCCATTAATCAGTACGAGCCTCGCCGGGCCACTCTGTGAGACCGATAATAACATGCTGAAGACAGATGGCCAGATAGCAGCGCGACCCCACTGCTTTATTGAATAGAGTCAGTGTTAATTTCATTTCAACTCCATTTGGACCTTCACTTGCGTTGCAGTAGAATAAATATGCAACGTGTAAGCATTACTACGGTTATCTTAAAAGATACTATTTATTCGAACCATTTATGAAATTATCATAAATGGTTAGAATGTATTTTAAGTGGGTTTCAATGTGTATAATACCCAGGGGTATGGTGGAATTAAATAAGGCATGTGTCAATTACATTGACACATGCCTAAGCATAGGCATAAGGCACTTCAATTACATTCTTAAAATGCAGCTGGCAAAGTAGCCAGATAAATGATTATCTCTCTGATAATATGTGGAAAGGCTGGTAAGTCTGATTAATGTTCTATAATTATGTGTCTACCTGCACTATGTGAATCTCACAGCCAATATAAATATGTATGATGTTAGTACAGGGCTATATTTCAGTCTGTATTGTAGTTCAGTGCTGTACTGTAGTGTAGTTAGTCAGCAAGTCTGGTTCCCAGTAATCGATGCCTGGATGCTTGTACAGGCGCAATCAGCAGAAGAGCTTGTTGTAGGGAAAAGCTAATAGGATTTGGCAGTTGGTAGAGGCAGACATTTACAGGTAATAAAAGTCCCACTATTTTTTAATTACCGTAGTTAGAATTTCATAGCAGTGTCATACTCTTCATAGTAGTGAAATAGATATTATATTAAAGGGGCTCTATTATACTGCAAGGTGTGAGCGTGATTAGCCTCCCCAGTGGACTGTACCAACTGGTAAACCGATCAAGTCAGGATAGATCTAGTTGGACTGTCCCACTTCTGAAGTCACTATGTTACAATGAGAATTCTGGCCACATGAAGTTTGGCATGGCTTGTAATGGTTAATCACACTCACACCTGGTGGTTTAACAGTGCCCCCTTTTATAGATATTATTAAGTGTCTTCAGTGTTGGTTAGTAGAAAAACTAGGCCACCAGGTGCTGTTTGGATCCAGCCAGGCTGTCTATTGGATAATTCCCCCATATAGTCCAACTGATATGTCTCACAACAGGTTGATGATGACATGAGGCTGCATGAGGTCATCATTGATGGGATCAATGACATCATCGTCAAAGGGGAGACACCTACCTGAGTATTTGCCTCCTTTGCTCCTCTTGATGAAGCAGAGGATGAGCAGCAGGAGCAGCAGCAGAACAATGGCGCTCACCAGGCCGATGAACCAGCCCTGGGTGGCAAATCCCCCCTGCACATCCATCACGCCTGCATAGAGATAGACATAGGGAAACACAGAGAGAGAGAGAGAGAGATGGGGGGGAAGAGAGAGAGAGAGAGAGAGAGACATTAGGAAACACAGAGAGAGAGGGAGGGAGAGAGGAAGGATAGGGGGAGAGAGGGGGTGGATATTGGCAAGGGAGGAGCAGAAAAGAGTGATGTGATTAAAGGACTGTAGGAAATGAAAGGACAAAAGAAAAATATGAAAGGGCCTGGGAGCGAGAGAGCCCAAGAGAAAGAGAGAGAGAGAGAGAGAGAGAGAGAGAGAGAGAAGCAGAGAGAGAACGCCCCAGTGATCCTCCCCAGCTGTATAGACTTGTCTGTCCGCTGTGGAGGTAAATAACCCAAGAAATACAGCATGACGCCTCAAACAAACACCGCTAATGGATTGTCTCCCGTCGCTGACAAGCTTCTCTCTTGTCCCCTGGAAAGCTCTTCACAGGCAGCGGGGAGAGATGGCAGGATCAGGTACCCAGAAGAGCAGGCGGAGGAGAGGAATTAAAGCAGAGAATGTGAGGAAGAGGGGAGCTGGTGCGAGAGGGAGGGTGTGCCGGCGGTGTCTTGTTATTACCTGTCCCGTCCGTGTCCACGTCGGTCTCCCAGAAGGTGTCGTTTTTGTGGGTGAAGCGCAGGCGGTAGTGGGAGCCCGGGGCGAGGCCCTGGAGCTGGTAGAAGGACTGGGAGGAGTTCACCCTCTCAGACTGCTTCCACCCTCCACCCTCTGCAGAACAACCGGTCGCACGTCATCACCAACAGGTAAGCATTGTGCATTCTGTCACTGTCACAATGAGTAAGGATCCCCCGCGTGTTGCAGGATCTCTACAGGGTCCTTCCTTACCGTTCTTGTTGAGGTAGAGGATCTGGAAGCGGATGTTGCGGTGTCTCTCTTTGGTGGTCCAGCTCAAGTTCACTGCCGTCTCCCCCACTGCCAGGCTGAAGTTGGAGGGAGGGCCTAGGGTGGAGCACACACACACACAGGGAAACACTCAACATGGCAAGCAGGTTAGGAAAGGAAAAGAAAGCAGATATTAAAATAAAGGAAGGAAGAGACAAGACAAGAGACAAAAGGATGAGACTACTTTTGAGCTTTTTTACTTCAGGCTTATTCTGTACAGCCATACTTAGTTTGCTTATTATCTTATCTCTTATCTCACATTTGTGCCAATTCTAAGAATTTCTGCTATAGTTTTAGGAATGTTTTACTCATACAATGCAGGTACCGCATCAAGAGATTTAGGACATCAGTATAATTTGGTGCTACAGATACATTTAACTGATTTAACCCATCAGTGTAACACTGGAAAATTCACTCCATGATCACCAAGTGGCTGCTTATACAGACAAAACAGTACAGGGCCAGAGAAGAAGAGAACCCTGTGGATTACCAAAAATGTCACGCTTGTCTGAAACATGGTCAGCGAGTCTTACAAAATATCTTCTACTACTACTACTACTACTTTTACCAGTGCCTTTTAATACTGTGTCCTCTTCTAAATGAAACATTTCATGAAGCTTATTGTAATGTAAAAACAAATCCAATTGTTTAAACACTTCTTACTCAGAAAAGGCAGGTTGGAAATAGTCCCAAAGTATACGCAATACTAGCTCGGATTTTAACAATATTTTTTTGAGATGATGCAAACTACTCACGTTTTGACAGTGAGCCATGGCATGTTTGTTCACAAAGCTAGGAATGATTTTAAAAGCGACCAATGATAGAAAATAGGATTCTGGGGTTGTCCCCACTTTCACTCATAATCTTAGAGAAGTATCTCTCACCGCGTAAAGCTTTGTTAGAGACATGCAGGGTTTTTGTGAGGATCTCTCAGTGGATTGTTAGTTTGTTTACTCTCTACATTCACTGGGCTCTAAGGAACTCCCTCTTGAGCAGACATATTTGCTCATCTTTCCAAGGCATTTTAGTCTGTGTGTTAAATGCCATCCATGGGGAAAAACACTGTCTGTGGCTCATCCTCCATCATCCTCAGCTCTGCTTTGATGTTGTTCAGTTCATTCAAATACATTAACAAAAGAATGAGACAAGAAAAGAGGTAAAGAAAGAAAGGTTAACAAATAAAGAAAAGGACCAGCTTGCATGCGTACCTCCATCCAGGGTGGTGACCCCCTCCCTGGTGATGGGCTCCCCGTCCCCGGGGGCCGTGCGGCCACTCAGGTAGAAGCGGTAGCGGCTGTGGCGGTCCAGCTTCTTCACCGTGAGGTGTGTGGCCGCCGGGTTCTTGATGGTGATCTCCTGCATGGGGCTGTCGTCCGTCTCCACGACTGACCGCCCCACACAACCACATGACAACCATGTTACAACCACCACACAGCCATGTTACAACCATGTTACAGTCATGTTACAGCCATGCTACACCACCACACAACCATGTTACAACCATGTTACAACCACCACACAACTATGTTACAACCATGTTACAACCACCACACAACTATGTTACAACCATGTTACAACCATGTTACAACCACCACACAACTATGTTACAACCATGTTACAACCACCACACAACCATGTTACAACCACCGCAAAACCATGTTACAACCACCACACAACCATGTTACAACCATGTTACAACCACCACACAACCATGTTATAACCACCACACAACCATGTTACAACCACCACACAACCGTGTTACAACCACCACACAACCGTGTTACAACCACCACACAACCATGTTACAACCACCACACAACCGTGTTACAACCACCACACAACCGTGTTACAACCACCACACAACCGTGTTACAACCACCACACAACCGTGTTACAACCACCACACAACCGTGTTACAACCACCACACAACCGTGTTACAACCACCACGGAAACATGTTACAACCACCACACAACCACCACACAAAACAGATCAATCATTGGTCCTGACGCCACCTTTTCAGCAGGCGACACGTGTCTGATGAATGCGATCGTTATCAGTTTTTTTCTATTGATCTGGCTGAAGACATATGGTGTCCTCATCCTAGCATCATGAATCATAATGATTTGCTCGTGTTTGGCCACTTTAGCTTATCGAGGTGACATTTAATTTGTTCTGTTTTGGCATCATCAATCTGTGCTTGTGTTTTGTGCTCTTCCATGAGTTCATTCAACAGATCAGGTTGTTTATGACAAGAGACACCCACTCTGCTGGTACTGCAGCAGGTAGCCAATGAGGACTCCGTTGGTGTGGACGGGAGGGGTCCAGTGCAGGGTCATCTCGCTCTCCCCTGGGCTCTCCAGGATCAGCAAGGTGGGAGGACCAGGGACTGCAGGAGACACGGGTGTTAGGCCTTAGTGATTTAGTGTCCGTAAATAAGAGACTTTGACATATAGGGTGACACCTCTTGTGCTGATGTCCAGTGTCCTTCCTTCCACACCTCGGCCTGCTCAATAAAAATCACTCTTTTGGACTCTCTCTCTCTCTCTCTCTCTCTCTCCCACTCCCCCTCTCCCACTCTCCCTTTCTTCCTCCTCCCCCTCCTCCTACTTCCCCCCCTCCTCCTCTCACCTTTGTCACCCACTTTGTCACAACAGTTTTCTCCCCTCTGCGTCAAGCAGCCCTGCCTCCCTCCTGCCCTCCCTCCATCCTGCCCTCCCTCCCTCCTTTATCTGTCACCCCCCAATACCCTCCTCCACACTTATGTGGCTCCCCGTCCCTTTTTCTTGTCCCCCTCACCTCCCTCCTCGGTGTCAAAGGCCAGGGGCTCGCAGGCAGGCCCCTCCCCCTTGCTGTTGAACACGGTGGCGGTGAGCGAGTAGTGGGAGTAGGGCCTGAGGCCGCTGATCACCCTCTTCTCCTCGCCGGGTCCCGTCTCCACCACCATCACGCTGGCCTGGGGCTCACGGGCCCTGCGGCCACGCCGGTGGCCCCCACGGGCACCCAGCCTGGTCACATGGATCTGGAGAGGGAGAGAGACACAGAGAGAGAGAGAGAGAGAGAGAGAGAGATGGAGAGAGAGAGGGGGGGGGGCAGACAGAGAGAAACAGACAGACAGAGACAGAGAGTGTTACCTTTTAATATCCATGGCAATATAAAAGGTTATGTTATGCTGAAATGTTTATTGTCATTTCAATAAAGCACTTAAGATGGAAAATATAATTGAGTGAAAGGAAGGGGGGAGAGAGAGAGGGGAGGGAGGGAGGAAGAGAGAGGAAGGTAAGGAGGGAGAGAAATGAGAGAGTAAAGTAGGGGGGGTAGGAGGAGCCAATCACAGGCTTGGGCTCAGGTCCCTCCCCCTGCTCGTTGACAGCCTGGACCTTGATGTTGAAGGAGGAGTAGGCGCCGATGTCTTTGACAACGAAGGGTGGCACCGCGGTGTCGCTTTGGTGCCACTCGGGCCCGCTGCCCAGCACCCGCATCCAGAACACCCGGTACTTGAACTCCGGGCCGTTGAAGTTCTTCTTGTCCATTTCCTGGAGTCACAGGAAGTGACACACATACACACAAGAGAGTCACACAACTCAATTATTTGCTTCTGGTCATTGGCGGCTGAATTCGATCCCCAATGTCCTTAATGCCTTGCCATACGCAACCTAACCCCTCCCTGCTACCTGTTTGAATGCTCTTGCTTTTGTGATGTTTTGTTTGTAAAAGGTAGTGATGAATGAAGTGCATAACCCACCTCCCAGGTGATGAGCAGAGTGCCCGGCTCTGTGGAGTCACTCCTCACGCCCTCTGGGTTCTTGTCAGGGACTTTGGAAAGAGAAAGGAAAGAGATCATCTGTACACGTCCCAGTCCATACTGTGGAGACTGAGGATAAGAAATTAATCGATTATCAGTTATTAGTGTGACAGTATCACAGTGATGGACTCTGACCTTCCACAGGCGTGTTGTGGAGCTCGGAGGGCTTGCTGGGGTCACTCTTGCCCACTTCATTGACAGCTGTGAGCCGGAAGCGGTAGGACATGTAGGGGTGCAGCGGGAGGGATGCACTCAGCGCACTGCCATCCACTCTCTTAAGCTCCTCCCACACCTTGGGCTTGGAGCCCTCAAACTCCACAATGTACTCTGGGAAGAGAGAGAGAGAGAGAGAGAGAGAGAGAGAGAGAGAGAGAGAGAGGGAGAGAGAGTCAGCGTGTGTCGCTTAAGGGGACCGGCAACAAGTGACTGCTTGGCCACTACATAAGCAGGGCTGTATAGCTGTTGGAGCAGCGAGTGCAGAGACAGCAACATTGCATATAGCTACTCCCTGTGGCATTCCCCAAAAACTGCCTCACTGCATACTTTTCCCTCCGAACTGCATCAGACAAAGACTCCACAGATTCTCACAGCACTGCACTGCTCTAACGGTTTATGGATGGTGGATGCGATGTAAGCGCAGGACTTATACTATCACTAAATGACAATTTGAAATGTACAATTTTTTCTTTCTTTCTTCTTTTTTAATTTCCGAAGAGTGTTTGCAAACATTTAAGAAACAATGGTGGAATTTTTTTTGTCTTTGATATTTTTTTTCTCCAACTATGAACTTTTCTTTTGTTAAAACAGCCAACTGCAAATATTTGTCAAATAAGGAAAGTGTTAATTCATAGCATCAGTACGAGACAAAAAATAACTACTTGCAACATTTAAAAGTAAACTCAACAGGTTTAAAATATGCACATTTCATTATCAAACAAACTCATCAAAACAATCTTCAAGGGTTGTATTTACATTCATTATCTTAAAAGCTCTCCTTCCCGGTCTTGCTATATTCATACCAAACTCCATGTGTTCGTGATATCAAATACCTCAGCTCCACAATTACTTTTGTCATATTTTCCACACAAATCAAACATTTTTGGCATGAAATCATATTTTTACCCAGGCTTAAAATAATACATTCTATGTTCACTTTTTTTTGTAATGTAAATGCTAACCGCCTACATAAAATATACATCAACAAGGCATGATTAAGCCAGTTTTTTAATGACCAACTAGCATTTGAAATGAAAATGGGTTGAAGAAATAAAAAATGTGTGTGGTCACAAGATTCAGCTGTACACATACATAAATACTGCTCCTTACATGGCTATGCGTTGTGCGATGGTCATGTATACAAAAGTTTGATTAGAGAGACAATTGTTTTTAATACACCATGGAAAGAGGACACAGACAGAGACAGAAAGCTACACAGAGGTCTCTACACAAAGAAATTACAATATCATACCGATAAGGACATCACACTTTGGATGATGAAAGGCGAGAATAATGACATCGGTCTGGTGGTCGATGCAGACCCAGCAGGCACAGGAACCTATAAGGAGCATGTACATATCTATAATACTGTAATATGGCTAAATAGATAGGTGTAGATGCAACTATGTACACAAGATGCACGGTTCAGCACATCCGTTTCTCTGATGCAGCCAATGCTATTTATAGTGAGAAACTTGTCTGGAGTGTGACATTTTTAGAGAACAAATTTGGATGGATATGAGGTGTGAACAGATGTCGTCGAGTGCTGAACATTATGAATAATATGAAAAATGTCCCCAAAAAAAGGAAACACAAATCAAAATGACACATAAAAAAAAAGTTTGTAGAAAAATAAAAATGTAATTTGCAAATACATGTGGAGACGTCGAATGGTTCTGGAAATAGAAAAATGTGAAATGATACAAAACATGGTATTATAATAAGAAATCTAAGATCTAGGACATCCACATCTGCTCAGTGCTGTCTGTCTCCCTACACGGGCCCCCAAAGATGTCCCCTCCATTTGAATGCACTACGCTGCATCTCGACAGGAACATACCTACTATTCCTCCTCCTGCTCCTCTCCCTGTATGGCGGTACACCACGCCACATGATTCATTCTAAAGAGGGAGACAACAGAGAGAAGTGAACGTTTTGTATCACGCAGGTACACCCCCCCAAAAACGTGGGGTTTCGAGAAGAGGGGAACGGGACTTCAAAAGACTTTGTTGGGTCAGGGAGTGGGACTTGGTCGTTAAGTCAGACTTGTATCACATCATCGGCCACTACTTTGGACGCACCTTTGGTCAAGACAGTCCAGTCGGTCACATGACATGCCAGGGGCCACCTGTCGTAATTATTGGTTGATTGTGTGGTGGCAGTCAAACTGTGGATCTACAAAGTCAGGGAGTGGTCGAACATGGACACACACACACACACAAACAAGTTGTGTGTGTTTTGGTCCGGTCTTTCCTGGATGGCTGTTAAGAGAGGAGGAGAGGGGGTGGTGAGGGCAGGGGGTCTGGGTGTGGGTGGGGTTTAAAGGTGGAGGAGGGTGGGTGGGGTGTCGGTTAATCTAGGATGGCGACGGAGTTGGGCACGCCGTTGTTTGTCGCCGCGGCCGGCGGTGGCGGGGGGTTGAGGGCGGAGGTCTCGGTGGGCTGCTCAGCGCCCTCGCTGGGCCGGCTGTACTGGCTGACCAGGGACTCGTCCAGGGTGAGCTCAGTGGTGACGGCGCTGCCCCCGTGGTAGTCCAGGTGGTCCTCGCTGCACAGCTTGCTGTCATCACACAGCGACGGCTGGCTGGCCGTGCGCTTCTCCTCGTTGTCACTGCGGAGCAGGCGGGGGATGATGAGGGAGCGGGCGAGAGACATAAGGTGTTGTCAAACGTGGGGGAGACAGAAGGGGAAGGGATGTGCAATCGACGACATATTACGTCACACGTTACGTATGAAAACTCTTCTGTGCACAAAACACATCTTCCTCAACGAGGGTGTTATTTAAAGCATTTGGAAAAAGGTTGGAGAAAGACAGGCTTGAAAAGTGGATTACACGACACAAGTGTGAAGTTTAGAGAGAGTTGAAATGGGTCAATGTAAATATCAATGGGAGAACAAAAAAAATCCTCAACATTCGTACGCTTTGGATAAACGCGTCTGCCATATGACCTAAATGTAAAAATGTAAATGTCGCATTCACAAAGATATCGAGGATATTGGTGACGACGGCACGTTGATTATGTAACACTTGTATGCACAGATAGCCAGGGAGGCCGGGGTGTCGGGGGGGGGGGTGAGGAATGAAGCCCAACACACCTTTCTAGGGATCTGTAAAGCAGGCCAGGCATCGCGCCAGCAGAAGAGAAGAAGAGGAGGCGGCGGCATATACACAGAGGGGGCGGGGGGGTTAGACGCCATGGGGGGGGAGGGACGTTGGGTTTGCACACAGTTCTTCATAAATACCAATCACCAGTCACTCTTGGTAATGGTATGGACGTGTGTCGTCGGGCGGACCAACCTGTACTCCCCGAAGGTGTCGTCCTTTCATGGGCCTGGCCTCCGAGTCCATGGGCCCCTCCTCCTTATCTTTGCTGAGAGAGATGGCAGAGGGGTTATTTGGGATGTTGTTTATCAGTCCATTAATCAGTACGAGCCTCGCCGGGCACTCTGTGAGACCGATAATAACATGCTGAAGACAGATGGCCCAGATAGCAGCGCGACCCCACTGCTTTATTGAATAGAGTCAGTGTTAATTTCATTTCAACTCCATTTGGACCTTCACTTGCGTTGCAGTAGAATAAATATGCAACGTGTAAGCATTACTACCGGTTATCTTAAAAGGATACTATTATTCGAACCATTTATGAAATTATCTATAAATGGTTAGAATGTATTTAAGTGGCGTTCAATTGTGTATAATCACCCAGAGGGTTATGGTGGAATTAAATAAAGGCATGTGGTCAATGTACATTGCACATGCCTAAGCATTAGGCATAGGCACTTCAATGTACATTCTTAAAATGCAGCTTGGCAAAAGTACGCCAAGATAAATGAATTATCTCTCTGATAATATGTGGAAAGGCTGGTAAGTCTGATTAATGTTCTATAATTATGTGTCTACCTGCACTATGTGAATCTCACAGCCATATAAATATGTATGATGTTAGTACAGGGCTATATTTCAGTCTGTATTGTAGTTCAGTGCTGTACTGTAGTGTAGTTAGTCAGCAAGTCTGGTTCCCAGTAATCGATGCCTGGATGCTTGTACAGGCGCAATCAGCAGAAGAGCTTGTTGTAGGGAAAAGCTAATAGGATTTGGCAGTTGGTAGAGGCAGACATTTACAGGTAATAAAAGTCCCACTATTTTTTAATTACCGTAGTTAGAATTTCATAGCAGTGTCATACTCTTCATAGTAGTGAAATAGATATTATATTAAAGGGGCTCTATTATACTGCAAGGTGTGAGCGTGATTAGCCTCCCCAGTGGACTGTACCAACTGGTAAACCGATCAAGTCAGGATAGATCTAGTTGGACTGTCCCACTTCTGAAGTCACTATGTTACAATGAGAATTCTGGCCACATGAAGTTTGGCATGGCTTGTAATGGTTAATCACACTCACACCTGGTGGTTTAACAGTGCCCCCTTTTATAGATATTATTAAGTGTCTTCAGTGTTGGTTAGTAGAAAAACTAGGCCACCAGGTGCTGTTTGGATCCAGCCAGGCTGTCTATTGGATAATTCCCCCATATAGTCCAACTGATATGTCTCACAACAGGTTGATGATGACATGAGGCTGCATGAGGTCATCATTGAATGGGATCAATGACATCATCGTCAAAGGGGAGACACCTACCTGAGTATTTGCCTCCTTTGCTCCTCTTGATGAAGCAGAGGATGAGCAGCAGGAGCAGCAGCAGAACAATGGCGCTCACCAGGCCGATGAACCAGCCCTGGGTGGCAAATCCCCCCTGCACATCCATCACGCCTGCATAGAGATAGACATAGGGAAACACAGAGAGAGAGAGAGAGAGATGGGGGGAAGAGAGAGAGAGAGAGAGAGAGACATTAGGAACACAGAGAGAGAGGGAGGGAGAGAGGAAGGATAGGGGGAGAGAGGGGGTGGATATTGGCAAGGGAGGAGCAGAAAAGAGTGATGTGATTAAAGGACTGTAGGAAATGAAAGGACAAAAGAAAAATATGAAAGGGCCTGGAGCGAGAGAGCCCAAGAAGAAAGAGAGAGAGAGAGAAGAGAGAGAGAGAGAGAGAAGCAGAGAGAGAACGCCCCAGTGATCCTCCCCAGCTGTATAGACTTTGTCTGTCCGCTGTGGAGGTAAATAACCCAAGAAATACAGCATGACGCCTCAAACAAACACCGCTAATGGATTGTCTCCCGTCGCTGACAAGCTTCTCTCTTGTCCCCTGGGAAAGCTCTTCACAGGCAGCGGGGAGAGATGGCAGGATCAGGTACCCAGAAGAGGCAGGCGGAGGAGAGGAATTAAAGCAGAGAATGTGAGGAAGAGGGGAGCTGGTGCGAGAGGGAGGGTGTGCCGGCGGTGTCTTGTTATTACCTGTTCCCGTCCGTGTCCACGTCGGTCTCCCAGAAGGTGTCGTTTTTGTGGGTGAAGCGCAGGCGGTAGTGGGAGCCCGGGGCGAGGCCCTGGAGCTGGTAGAAGGACTGGGAGGAGTTCACCCTCTCAGACTGCTTCCACCCTCCACCCTCTGCAGAACAACCGGTCGCACGTCATCACCCAACAGGTAAGCATTGTGCATTCTGTCACTGTCACAATGAGTAAGGATCCCCCGCGTGTTGCAGGATCTCTACAGGGTCCTTCCTTACCGTTCTTGTTGAGGTAGAGGATCTGGAAGCGGATGTTGCGGTGTCTCTCTTTGGTGGTCCAGCTCAAGTTCACTGCCGTCTCCCCCACTGCCAGGCTGAAGTTGGAGGGAGGGCCTAGGGTGGAGCACACACACACACAGGGAAACACTCAACATGGCAAGCAGGTTAGGAAAGGAAAAGAAAGCAGATATTAAAATAAAGGAAGGAAGAGACAAGACAAGAGACAAAAGGATGAGACTACTTTTGAGCTTTTTTACTTCAGGCTTATTCTGTACAGCCATACTTAGTTTGCTTATTATCTTATCTCTTATCTCACATTTGTGCCAATTCTAAGAATTTCTGCTATAGTTTTAGGAATGTTTTACTCATACAATGCAGGTACGCATCAAGAGATTTAGGACATCAGTATAATTTTGGTGCTACAGATACATTTAACTGATTTAACCCATCAGTTGTAACACTGGAAATTCACTCCATGATCACCAA
The DNA here is from genome assembly GCA_002895965.2 of Coryphaenoides rupestris. Taxonomy (NCBI): domain Eukaryota; kingdom Metazoa; phylum Chordata; class Actinopteri; order Gadiformes; family Macrouridae; genus Coryphaenoides; species Coryphaenoides rupestris. Next base: position 341,853 of record PIJE02000001.1, read on the forward strand.
GTGGCTGCTTATACAGACAAAACAGTACAGGGCCAGAGAAGAAGAGAACCCTGTGGATTACCAAAAATGTCACGCTTGTCTGAAACATGGTCAGCGAGTCTTACAAAATATCTTCTACTACTACTACTACTACTTTTACCAGTGCCTTTTAATACTGTGTCCTCTTCTAAATGAAACATTTCATGAAGCTTATTGTAATGTAAAAACAAATCCAATTGTTTAAACACTTCTTACTCAGAAAAGGCAGGTTGGAAATAGTCCCAAAGTATACGCAATACTAGCTCGGATTTTAACAATATTTTTTTGAGATGATGCAAACTACTCACGTTTTGACAGTGAGCCATGGCATGTTTGTTCACAAAGCTAGGAATGATTTTAAAAGCGACCAATGATAGAAAATAGGATTCTGGGGTTGTCCCCACTTTCACTCATAATCTTAGAGAAGTATCTCTCACCGCGTAAAGCTTTGTTAGAGACATGCAGGGTTTTTGTGAGGATCTCTCAGTGGATTGTTAGTTTGTTTACTCTCTACATTCACTGGGCTCTAAGGAACTCCCTCTTGAGCAGACTATTTTGCTCATCTTTCCAAGGCATTTTAGTCTGTGTGTTAAATGCCATCCATGGGGAAAAACACTGTCTGTGGCTCATCCTCCATCATCCTCAGCTCTGCTTTGATGTTGTTCAGTTCATTCAAATACATTAACAAAAGAATGAGACAAGAAAAGAGGTAAAGAAAGAAAGGTTAACAAATAAAGAAAAGGACCAGCTTGCATGCGTACCTCCATCCAGGGTGGTGACCCCCTCCCTGGTGATGGGCTCCCCGTCCCCGGGGGCCGTGCGGCCACTCAGGTAGAAGCGGTAGCGGCTGTGGCGGTCCAGCTTCTTCACCGTGAGGTGTGTGGCCGCCGGGTTCTTGATGGTGATCTCCTGCATGGGGCTGTCGTCCGTCTCCACGACTGACCGCCCCACACAACCACATGACAACCATGTTACAACCACCACACAGCCATGTTACAACCATGTTACAGTCATGTTACAGCCATGCTACAACCACCACACAACCATGTTACAACCATGTTACAACCACCACACAACTATGTTACAACCATGTTACAACCACCACACAACTATGTTACAACCATGTTACAACCATGTTACAACCACCACACAACTATGTTACAACCATGTTACAACCACCACACAACCATGTTACAACCACCGCAAAACCATGTTACAACCACCACACAACCATGTTACAACCATGTTACAGTCATGTTACAGCCATGCTACAAACCACACACAACCATGTTACAACCATGTTACAACCACCACACAACTATTGTTTACAACCATGTTACAACCACCACACAACTATGTTACAACCATGTTACAACCATGTTACAACCACCACCACTACAACCATGTTACAAACCACCACAAACCATGTTACAACCACCGCACAAACCATGTTACACCACACAACGCATTAAACCATGTTACAACCACCACACAACCATGTTATAACCACCACACAACCGTGTTACAACCACCACACAACCATGTTACAACACCACCAACGTGTTACAACCACACACAACCGTGTTACAACCACCACACAACCGTGTTACAACCACCACACAACCGTGTTACAACCACCACACAACCGTGTTACAACCACCACACAACCGTGTTACAACCACCAGACAACTGTGTTATAACCACCACACAACCGTGTTATAACCACCACACAACCGTGTTACAACCACCACACAACCGTGTTACAACCACCACACAACCGTGTTACAACCACCACAACAAACCGTGTTACAACCACCACACAACCGTGTTACAACCACCACGGAAACATGTTACAACCACCACACAACCACCACACAAAACAGATCAATCATTGGTCCTGACGCCCACCTTTTCAGCAGGCGACACGTGTCTGATGAATGCGATCGTTATCAGTTTTTTTCTATTGATCTGGCTGAAGACATATGGTGTCCTCATCCTAGCATCATGAATCATAATGATTTGCTCGTGTTTGGCCACTTTAGCTTATCGAGGTGACATTTAATTTGTTCTGTTTTGGCATCATCAATCGTGCTTGTGTTTTGTGCTCTTCCATGAGTTCATTCAACAGATCAGGTTGTTTATGACAAGAGACACCCACTCTGCTGGTACTGCAGCAGGTAGCCAATGAGGACTCCGTTGGTGTGGACGGGAGGGGGTCCAGTGCAGGGTCATCTCGCTCTCCCCCTGGGCTCTCCAGGATCAGCAAGGTGGGAGGACCAGGGACTGCAGGAGACACGGGTGTTAGGCCTTAGTGATTTAGTGTCCGTAAATAAGAGACTTTGACATATAGGGTGACACCTCTTGTGCTGATGTCCAGTGTCCTTCCTTCCACACCTCGGCCTGCTCAATAAAAATCACTCTTTTGGACTCTCTCTCTCTCTCTCTCTCTCTCTCCCACTCCCCCTCTCCCACTCTCCCTTTCTTCCTCCTCCCCCTCCTCCTACTTCCCCCCCCTCCTCCTCTCACCTTTGTCACCCACTTTGTCACAACAGTTTTTCTCCCCTCTGCGTCAAGCAGCCCTGCCTCCCTCCTGCCCTCCCCTCCATCCTGCCCTCCCTCCCTCCTTTATCTGTCACCCCCCAATACCCTCCTCCACACTTATGTGGCTCCCCGTCCCTTTTTCTTGTCCCCCTCACCTCCCTCCTCGGTGTCAAGGGCCAGGGGCTCGCAGGGCAGGCCCCTCCCCCTTGCTGTTGAACAACGGTGGCGGTGAGCGAGTAGTGGGAGTAGGGCCTGAGGCCGCTGATCACCCTCTTCTCCTCGCGGGTCCCGTCTCCACCACCATCACGCTGGCCTGGGGCTCACGGGCCCTGCGGCCACGCCGGTGCCCCCACGGGCACCCAGCCTGGTCACATGGATCTGGAGAGGGAGAGAGACACAGAGAAGAGAGAGAGAGAAGAGAGAGAGAGATGGAGAGGAGAGAGGGGGGGGGGGGCAGACAGAGAGAACAGACAGACAGAGACAGAGAGGTTACCTTTTAATATCCATGGCAATATAAAAGGTTATGTTATGCTGAAATGTTTATTTTCATTTCAATAAAGCACTTAAGATGGAAAATATAATTGAGTGAAAGGAAGGGGGGAGAGAGAGAGGGGAGGGAGGGAGGAAGAGAGAGGAAGGTAAGGAGGGAGAGAAATGAGAGAGTAAAGTAGGGGGGTGGGGGGGGGGGCAGGTGTTGTGGTGAACACAGGAAATCGTGGCGTCAGCTGGTGAAACCACTTTTGAATAAAAAAATGTAATCCCACTATGGTATCCCATGGTAGTTTTGTTATTAGATTATGGAGAAAAATACTATTATTAATATATTTATGATTTATTACACCGCTTATGGGGGAACATCTGTTCCCTACCCCCAGGGGACTAGATCTGCCTTATTTATGAAGCTGAAAAAACACCTGATTTCTTATATCATGATGTGAACATAAGCAGCAGAGCTTTTAGGTTTAGCCAGGCAAAGTGTGGCCCGCTTGTCCCATAAACGCTGCTCGTGTGTTATTCATGAAGACCGCAGGGCTGAACACCACCGGGCCATGCAGCAGCAGCAGCAGCAGCAAGTAGCAGTGGAGGAGGAGATGGACGAGGAGGAGGAGAGAGGATGAGCAGAGGACTGGTGACTGTGTACCTTGTATCCCAGCAGCTTCCCCCTGACCGTGTCTTTGTTGATGGCAGCCCATGTGACCTGATGGCGGTGCTGTTGAGCGCCACCATGCCCACAGCCATCGGTGCTCCAGAGGATGAGAGAACACGGAGAAAACCACAGTCAAAGAAGGAAGGAGCAACAAACAATGGGCCCGCCATGGATGTGAAGAATTATGGTGACGAGGTTCAGGAACAGTTCACCTCAACTCAGATACCTGTAGTCGTCCTTGCAAGGAGCAAGATGCCTAGGCCCCGCCCCCTACCTTCTCCTTCAATGCATCAGTCTAGAATTCACTGGCAGTCCGTTTGGATAAATGCATTTGCACAATGTACTCATAGCGCTACGTCTTGGTAAACAGAAGCCGTCAAACATTTACCATCCTCTCCCGAGGAGCCAATCACAGGCTTGGGCTCAGGTCCCTCCCCCTGCTCGTTGACAGCCTGGACCTTGATGTTGAAGGAGGAGTAGGCGCCGATGTCTTTGACAACGAAGGGTGGCACCGCGGTGTCGCTTTGGTGCCACTCGGGCCCGCTGCCCAGCACCCGCATCCAGAACACCCGGTACTTGAACTCCGGGCCGTTGAAGTTCTTCTTGTCCATTTCCTGGAGTCACAGGAAGTGACACACATACACACAAGAGAGTCACACAACTCAATTATTTGCTTCTGGTCATTGGCGGCTGAATTCGATCCCCAATGTCCTTAATGCCTTGCCATACGCAACCTAACCCCTCCCTGCTACCTGTTTGAATGCTCTTGCTTTTGTGATGTTTTGTTTGTAAAGAAGACAGGTACTGTGTGAGCAGCCCTCAAACTCCAGCTGTCTCCTCAGAGAGAGAGAGAGAGAGAGAGAGAGAGAGAGAGAGAGAAATAAAGGAAGTGTATGAGAGGGAGAGAGAGAGGTAAATAACAACAAAGACATGAGTTAATACGTAACTGAGTTAAGGCAACATGAGTGACTGTCAGCTTTACAGGAGTTTGTTGTGGTGGAACAAATAATCATGTCAAAGTAATGAAAACAGAGGAGCCTGCGGTTCCCCCACAGGAGGATAAACGATACGAGCTCTCAGTGTATTGGCCTGTCACATCCTTTAAACAAGCTGCACACACTGTGTGAGTGTGTGTGTGTCTGTGCATGTGTATGTGTGTGTGTGTGTGTGTGTATATACATGTGCGTGTATGTGTCTGTGAGACAGCCTGTGTGTCTGCATATGTGAATGTGTGTGTGTGCGCACGTGTGTGTGCGTGTGTGTGTGTGTGTGCGTGTGTGCATGCGTGTGTGTGCGCGTGCGTGTGTGTGTGCGTGCGTATGTGTGCCTGTGTGGCGCGCAGGTGCATAAGTGTGCATCTTAATATCTGTGCGCAGCAGTATTACAGTGAGGAAATGATTATCTCACCCAGAGGAACCATGAAACTTTATTTTCCACCAAAGCACAAATCAAGTAAACAAATAAATAAATAAATACCAACACTGCCAACACTTCTTGCCACACGTCTTGGCTGCAACAATAGTGTTGATATTCGGCGAAGCATTAGCTTATTCATGAAGGCTGGCTTGATGAAACTGTGTGTGTTTGTGTGTGTGAGTATGTGTGTGTGTATGTGTGTGTGTGGTTGTGTGATTGTGCATGTGTGCGTGTGTGTGTGTATTTGGATGCGTGTATGTGTCTGTGTGTGTGTGTGTGTGTGTGTGTGTGTGTGTGTGTGTGTGTGTGTGTGTGTGTGTGTGTGTGTGTGTGTGTGTGTGTGTGTGTGTGTGTGTGTGTGTTGTGTGTGTGTAGTGTGTGTGCTGTGTGCATGCGCATGTGTGTGTGTGTGTGTGTGTGTGTGTGTGTGTGGTGGTGTGTGGTGAACACAGGAAATCGTGGCGTCAGCTGGTGAAACCACTTTTGAATAAAAAAATGTAATCCCACTATGGTATCCCATGGTAGTTTTGTTATTAGATTATGGAGAAAAATACTATTATTAATATATTTATGATTTATTACACCGCTTATGGGGGAACATCTGTTCCCTACCCCCAGGGGACTAGATCTGCCTTATTTATGAAGCTGAAAAAACACCTGATTTCTTATATCATGATGTGAACATAAGCAGCAGAGCTTTTAGGTTTAGCCAGGCAAAGTGTGGCCCGCTTGTCCCATAAACGCTGCTCGTGTGTTATTCATGAAGACCGCAGGGCTGAACACCACCGGGCCATGCAGCAGCAGCTGCAGCAGCAGTAGCAGTGGAGGAGGAGATGGACGAGGAGGAGGAGGAGGATGAGCAGAGGACTGGTGACTGTGTACCTTGTATCCCAGCAGCTTCCCCCTGACCGTGTCTTTGTTGATGGCAGCCCATGTGACCCTGATGGCGGTGCTGTTGAGCGCCACCATGCCCACAGCCATCGGTGCCTCCAGAGGAACTGAGAGACACACGGAGAAAACCACAGTCAAAGAAGGAAGGAGCAACAGAACAATGGGCCCGCCATGGATGTGAAGAATATGGTGACGAGGTTCAGGACAGTTCACCTCAACTCAGATACCTGTAGTCGTCCTTGCAAGGAGCAAGATGCCTAGCCCCGCCCCCTACCTTCTCCTTCATGCCATCGGTCTAGAATTCACTGGCAGTCCGTTTGGATAAATGCATTTGCACAATGTACTCATAGCGCTACGTCTTGGTAAACAGAAGCCGTCAAACATTTACCATCCTCTCCCGAGGAGCCAATCACAGGCTTGGGCTCAGGTCCCTCCCCCTGCTCGTTGACAGCCTGGACCTTGATGTTGAAGGAGGAGTAGGCGCCGATGTCTTTGACAACGAAGGGTGGCACCGCGGTGTCGCTTTGGTGCCACTCGGGCCCGCTGCCCAGCACCCGCATCCAGAACACCCGGTACTTGAACTCCGGGCCGTTGAAGTTCTTCTTGTCCATTTCCTGGAGTCACAGGAAGTGACACACATACACACAAGAGAGTCACACAACTCAATTATTTGCTTCTGGTCATTGGCGGCTGAATTCGATCCCCAATGTCCTTAATGCCTTGCCATACGCAACCTAACCCCTCCCTGCTACCTGTTTGAATGCTCTTGCTTTTGTGATGTTTTGTTTGTAAAAGGTAGTGATGAATGAAGTGCATAACCCACCTCCCAGGTGATGAGCAGAGTGCCCGGCTCTGTGGAGTCACTCCTCACGCCCTCTGGGTTCTTGTCAGGGACTTTGGAAAGAGAAAGGAAAGAGATCATCTGTACACGTCCCAGTCCATACTGTGGAGACTGAGGATAAGAAATTAATCGATTATCAGTTATTAGTGTGACAGTATCACAGTGATGGACTCTGACCTTCCACAGGCGTGTTGTGGAGCTCGGAGGGCTTGCTGGGGTCACTCTTGCCCACTTCATTGACAGCTGTGAGCCGGAAGCGGTAGGACATGTAGGGGTGCAGCGGGAGGGATGCACTCAGCGCACTGCCATCCACTCTCTTAAGCTCCTCCCACACCTTGGGCTTGGAGCCCTCAAACTCCACAATGTACTCTGGGAAGAGAGAGAGAGAGAGAGAGAGAGAGAGAGAGAGAGAGAGAGAGAGAGAGAGAGAGAGAGAGAGAGAGAGAGAAATAAAGGAAGTGTATGAGAGGGAGAGAGAGAGGTAAATAACAACAAAGACATGAGTTAATACGTAACTGAGTTAAGGCAACATGAGTGACTGTCAGCTTTACAGGAGTTTGTTGTGGTGGAACAAATAATCATGTCAAAGTAATGAAAACAGAGGAGCCTGCGGTTCCCCCACAGGAGGATAAACGATACGAGCTCTCAGTGTATTGGCCTGTCACATCCTTTAAACAAGCTGCACACACTGTGTGAGTGTGTGTGTGTCTGTGCATGTGTATGTGTGTGTGTGTGTGTGTGTATATACATGTGCGTGTATGTGTCTGTGAGAGTGTGTTGTGTGTGTGTGTGTGCTGTGTGTGCGTGTGTGTGTGTGTGTGCGTGTGTGCATGCGTGTGTGTGCGCGTGCGTGTGTGTGTGCGTGCGTATGTGTGCCTGTGTGGCGCGCAGGTGCATAAGTGTGCATCTTAATATCTGTGCGCAGCAGTATTACAGTGAGGAAATGATTATCTCACCCAGAGGAACCATGAAACTTTATTTTCCACCAAAGCACAAATCAAGTAAACAAATAAATAAATAAATACCAACACTGCCAACACTTCTTGCCACACGTCTTGGCTGCAACAATAGTGTTGATATTCGGCGAAGCATTAGCTTATTCATGAAGGCTGGCTTGATGAAACTGTGTGTGTTTGTGTGTGTGAGTATGTGTGTGTGTATGTGTGTGTGTGGTTGTGTGATTGTGCATGTGTGCGTGTGTGTGTGTATTTGGATGCGTGTATGTGTCTGTGTGTGCATGTGTGCGTGTGCATTTGTGTGTGTACGTGCCTATGTGAGTGTGTGTGTGTGTGTGTGTGTGTGTGTGTGTGTGTGTGTGTGTGTGTGTGTGTGTGTGCATGTGTGTGTGTGTGTGCGTGTGTGCTGGTGTGTGTGTGTGTGTGTGTGTGTGTGTGTGTGTGTGTGTGTGTGTGTATTTATGTGCATGCATGCGTCCGTGTGTGCATGTACATGTGTTTGTGTGTGTGCGTGCCTATGTGTGTGTGTACGTGTACGTGTGTGTGTGTGTGTGTGTGTGTGTGTGTGTGTGTGCGTGCGTGTGTTTACCTTCTAGAGGGCTGTTGTGGTTCTCCCCGGGGGTCCAGCTCAAGGTGATAGCGCGATGTTTCGAGTCAGAGAGCTGGAGGAGCCCTGGGGGGTCTGGACGATCTGAGTGGGAAAAGCAGTTGAAATGAAATCATGAATTACTGAATTGTCAGAAGAAAACGTAAAGAAAGCTCGGTGAATTGTTGTGTAATGGCTCAACATTTCCTTCGCAAGCACACTGTATGTAGCAAGGAAGGTGTACATTAAAGGAGCACTGTGTAGGATTAGGGGAATCTACTGGCAAAAATGTAATAATAATAATTTCATAACTATGTTTCATTAGCATATAGTCACCTCAAACTTTGACCGATAGTTTCACAGACCTGAAGGAAAGGAACCTGATCATTTGACAGATTCTGGCTATGCAATGCAGGCTTAGATGATTAGAATGATTAGATCATTAGATTTCATTGAAAGTAGCTATTGGCACCTGAAGGCTCCCATAGTTCTCCTACATGCTTGGAAAGGGAGTGGGGAGGAGAGGGCTATTCAGTTGGTAGCAATCTGCAACTCCATCGCTAGATGCCACTCAATCCTACACACTGCGCCTTTAATACATTGCATTAGATGTGACTGTTGTCCTGCCCATGATTTCAGACACGTGTAGTACTTGTGGTGGTGCCCCTGGTGGCCTTACCCACTAAAGTGATGGAGCCACTGGCTTCAGCCATGTCCAGTTTGGTGATGACTTCACAGGTGTAGACACCCTCGTCCTCCTTTTGTATGTCGGTCACAGTCATGTCTGGTCCTTCGAACGTGTACCTGGAACACCAATAGCAAGCAGTGGTCACCCCGCGTGTTGATATGATATTCCTCCTTCCTGGGAGAACTCACCAATCACATATGAGGTTAAGCCGAATGAAGCGGGCTGGACTTTGCAACCATCTGTGTTGAGCGCCGGACCGACCAGCACATCGAACTGTCTCGTCTAGCAACGTTGACCACTCCAGATCACACGTAGTTACAACCACGGTGCCGTCTCCACGACACCGCCCCACACAACCACATGTGTTACAACCACCACACAGTCATGTTACAGCCATGCTACAACCACCACACAACCATGTTACAACCATGTTACAACCACCACACAACTATGTTACAACCATGTTACAACCACCACACAACCATGTTACAACCACCTGTTACAACCACCACACAACCATGTTACAACCACCACACAACCATGTTACAACCACCACACAACCGTGTTACAACCACCACACAACCGTGTTACAACCACCACACAACCATGTTACAACCACCACACAACCGTGTTACAACCACCACACAACCGTGTTACAACCACCACACAACCGTGTTACAACCACCACACAACCGTGTTACAACCACCACACAACCGTGTTACAACCACCACACAACCGTGTTATAACCACCACACAACCGTGTTACAACCACCACACAACCGTGTTACAACCACCACACAACCGTGTTACAACCACCACGGAAACATGTTACAACCACCACACAACCACCACACAAAACAGATCAATCATTGGTCCTGACGCCACCTTTTCAGCAGGCGACACGTGTCTGATGAATGCGATCGTTATCAGTTTTTTTCTATTGATCTGGCTGAAGACATATGGTGTCCTCATCCTAGCATCATGAATCATAATGATTTGCTCGTGTTTGGCCACTTTAGCTTATCGAGGTGACATTTAATTTGTTCTGTTTTGGCATCATCAATCTGTGCTTGTGTTTTGTGCTCTTCCATGAGTTCATTCAACAGATCAGGTTGTTTATGACAAGAGACACCCACTCTGCTGGTACTGCAGCAGGTAGCCAATGAGGACTCCGTTGGTGTGGACGGGAGGGGTCCAGTGCAGGGTCATCTCGCTCTCCCCTGGGCTCTCCAGGATCAGCAAGGTGGGAGGACCAGGGACTGCAGGAGACACGGGTGTTAGGCCTTAGTGATTTAGTGTCCGTAAATAAGAGACTTTGACATATAGGGTGACACCTCTTGTGCTGATGTCCAGTGTCCTTCCTTCCACACCTCGGCCTGCTCAATAAAAATCACTCTTTTGGACTCTCTCTCTCTCTCTCTCTCTCCCCCCCTCTCCCACTCTCCCTTTCTTCCTCCTCCCCCTCCTCCTACTTCCCCCCCTCCTCCCTTTGTCACCCACTTTGTCACAACAGTTTTCTCCCCTCTGCGTCAAGCAGCCCTGCCTCCCTCCTGCCCTCCCTCCATCCTGCCCTCCCTCCCTCCTTTATCTGTCACCCCCCAATACCCTCCTCCACACTTATGTGGCTCCCCGTCCCTTTTTCTTGTCCCCCTCACCTCCCTCCTCGGTGTCAAAGGCCAGGGGCTCGCAGGCAGGCCCCTCCCCCTTGCTGTTGAACACGGTGGCGGTGAGCGAGTAGTGGGAGTAGGGCCTGAGGCCGCTGATCACCCTCTTCTCCTCGCCGGGTCCCGTCTCCACCACCATCACGCTGGCCTGGGGCTCACGGGCCCTGCGGCCACGCCGGTGGCCCCCACGGGCACCCAGCCTGGTCACATGGATCTGGAGAGGGAGAGAGACACAGAGAGAGAGAGAGAGAGAGAGAGAGAGATAGGAGAGAGGGGGGGGGGCAGACAGAGAGAAACAGACAGACAGAGACAGAGAGTGTTACCTTTTAATATCCATGGCAATATAAAAGGTTATGTTATGCTGAAATGTTTATTGTCATTTCAATAAAGAAGAGGAGACAGAGAGAGAGAGAGAGAGAGAGAAGGGGGCGAGAGAGAGAGAGGGGAGAGAGAGAGAGAGAGAGAGAGACAGACGAGAGAGAGAGGCGAGAGAGAGAGAGGGAGAGAGAAAGAGAAGAGAGGAGAGGCGAGAGAGAGAGAGAGGGGGGAGATAGAGACAGACACAAAGAGCAGAATCGTCCGCGCGTCCAGCTCGGATGAAACCACTTCCTTGAATACAAAAGAATGTAATCCCACCATGGTATCCCCACTGGGTAGTCACCCTACTTGTTATTCCCAAGAACTCTAGAGAGAACAACGATAACTAATTATGTAATATATCTTGTGATTGTAAGGGTTACAAATGCTGTTTAAAAATACCCGCTTATGGTGGAGGGTGGAGTGAACTACAATCTGTCTCCCATATCCCCACCCATGGGGACTCTGATTTGTGGTGTGTGAGTAGATCTGCCTTATTTATGAAGCTGAAAAAACACCTGATTTCTTATATCATGATGTGAACATAAGCAGCAGAGCTTTTAGGTTTAGCCAGGCAAAGTGTGGCCCGCTTGTCCCATAAACGCTGCTCGTGTGTTATTCATGAAGACCGCAGGGCTGAACACCACCGGGCCATGCAGCAGCAGCAGCAGCAGCAGTAGCAGTGGAGGAGGAGATGGACGAGGAGGAGGAGGAGGATGAGCAGAGGACTGGTGACTGTGTACCTTGTATCCCAGCAGCTTCCCCCTGACCGTGTCTTTGTTGATGGCAGCCCATGTGACCCTGATGGCGGTGCTGTTGAGCGCCACCATGCCCACAGCCATCGGTGCCTCCAGAGGAAACTGAGAGACACACGGAGAAAACCACAGTCAAAGAAGGAAGGAGCAACAGAACAATGGGCCCGCCATGGATGTGAAGAATATGGTGACGAGGTTCAGGACAGTTCACCTCAACTCAGATACCTGTAGTCGTCCTTGCAAGGAGCAAGATGCCTAGCCCCGCCCCCTACCTTCTCCTTCATGCCATCGGTCTAGAATTCACTGGCAGTCCGTTTGGATAAATGCATTTGCACAATGTACTCATAGCGCTACGTCTTGGTAAACAGAAGCCGTCAAACATTTACCATCCTCTCCCGAGGAGCCAATCACAGGCTTGGGCTCAGGTCCCTCCCCCTGCTCGTTGACAGCCTGGACCTTGATGTTGAAGGAGGAGTAGGCGCCGATGTCTTTGACAACGAAGGGTGGCACCGCGGTGTCGCTTTGGTGCCACTCGGGCCCGCTGCCCAGCACCCGCATCCAGAACACCCGGTACTTGAACTCCGGGCCGTTGAAGTTCTTCTTGTCCATTTCCTGGAGTCACAGGAAGTGACACACATACACACAAGAGAGTCACACAACTCAATTATATGCTTCTGGTCATTGGCGGCTGAATTCGATCCCCAATGTCCTTAATGCCTTGCCATACGCAACCTAACCCCTCCCTGCTACCTGTTTGAATGCTCTTGCTTTTGTGATGTTTTGTTTGTAAAAGGTAGTGATGAATGAAGTGCATAACCCACCTCCCAGGTGATGAGCAGAGTGCCCGGCTCTGTGGAGTCACTCCTCACGCCCTCTGGGTTCTTGTCAGGGACTTTGGAAAGAGAAAGGAAAGAGATCATCTGTACACGTCCCAGTCCATACTGTGGAGACTGAGGATAAGAAATTAATCGATTATCAGTTATTAGTGTGACAGTATCACAGTGATGGACTCTGACCTTCCACAGGCGTGTTGTGGAGCTCGGAGGGCTTGCTGGGGTCACTCTTGCCCACTTCATTGACAGCTGTGAGCCGGAAGCGGTAGGACATGTAGGGGTGCAGCGGGAGGGATGCACTCAGCGCACTGCCATCCACTCTCTTAAGCTCCTCCCACACCTTGGGCTTGGAGCCCTCAAACTCCACAATGTACTCTGGGAAGAGAGAGAGAGAGAGAGAGAGAGAGAGAGAGAGAGAGAGAGAGAGAGAGAGAGAAATAAAGGAAGTGTATGAGAGGGAGAGAGAGAGGTAAATAACAACAAAGACATGAGTTAATACGTAACTGAGTTAAGGCAACATGAGTGACTGTCAGCTTTACAGGAGTTTGTTGTGGTGGAACAAATAATCATGTCCAAAGTAATGAAAACAGAGGAGCCTGCGGTTCCCCCACAGGAGGATAAACGATACGAGCTCTCAGTGTATTGGCCTGTCACATCCTTTAAACAAGCCTGCACACACTGTGTGAGTGTGTGTGTGTCTGTGCATGTGTATGTGTGTGTGTGTGTGTGTGTATATACATGTGCGTGTATGTGTCTGTGAGGCAGCCTGTGTGTCTGCATATGTGAATGTGTGTGTGTGCGCACGTGTGTGTGCGTGTGTGTGTGTGTGTGCGTGTGTGCATGCGTGTGTGTGCGCGTGCGTGTGTGTGTGCGTGCGTATGTGTGCCTGTGTGGCGCGCAGGTGCATAAGTGTGCATCTTAATATCTGTGCGCAGCAGTATTACAGTGAGGAAATGATTATCTCACCCAGAGGAACCATGAAACTTTATTTTCCACCAAAGCACAAATCAAGTAAACAAATAAATAAATAAATACCAACACTGCCAACACTTCTTGCCACACGTCTTGGCTGCAACAATAGTGTTGATATTCGGCGAAGCATTAGCTTATTCATGAAGGCTGGCTTGATGAAACTGTGTGTGTTTGTGTGTGTGAGTATGTGTGTGTGTATGTGTGTGTGGTGGTTGTGTGATTGTGCATGTGTGCGTGTGTGTGTGTATTTGGATGCGTGTATGTGTCTGTGTGTGCATGTGTGCGTGTGCATTTGTGTGTGTACGTGCCTATGTGAGTGTGTGTGTGTGTGTGTGTGTGTGTGTGTGTGTGTGTGTGTGTGTGTGTGGTTGTGTGATTGTGCTTGTGCATGTGATTGTCTGTGTGTGCATGTGTGCATGCGCATGTGTGTGTGTGTGTGTGTGTGTGTGTGTGTGTGTGTGTGTGTGTGTGTGTGTGTATTTATGTGCATGCATGCGTCCGTGTGTGCATGTACATGTGTTTGTGTGTGTGCGTGCCTATGTGTGTGTGTACGTGTACGTGTGTGTGTGTGTGTGTGTGTGTGTGTGTGTGTGTGTGCGTGCGTGTGTTTACCTTCTAGAGGGCTGTTGTGGTTCTCCCCGGGGGTCCAGCTCAAGGTGATAGCGCGATGTTTCGAGTCAGAGAGCTGGAGGAGCCCTGGGGGGTCTGGACGATCTGAGTGGGAAAAGCAGTTGAAATGAAATCATGAATTACTGAATTGTCAGAAGAAACGTAAAGAAAGCTGTGAATTGTTGTTAATGGCTCAACATTTCCTTCGCAAGCACACTGTATGTAGCAATGGAAGGTGTACATTAAAGGAGCACTGTGTAGGATTTAGGGGGATCTACTGGCAAAAATGTAATATAATATTCATAACTATGTTTCATTAGCATATAGTCACCTCAAACTTTGACCGATAGTTTCACAGACCTGAAGGAAAGGAACCTGATCATTTGACAGATTCTGGCTATGCAATGCAGGCTTAGATGATTAGAATGATTAGATCATTAGTTCATTGAAAGTAGCTATTGGCACCTGAAGGCTCCCATAGTTCTCCTACATGCTTGGAAAGGGAGTGGGGAGGAGAGGGCTATTCAGTTGGTAGCAATCTGCAACTCCATCGCTAGATGCCACTCAATCCTACACACTGCGCCTTTAATACATTGCATTAGATGTGACTGTTGTCCTGCCCATGATTTCAGACACGTGTAGTACTTGTGGTGGTGCCCCTGGTGGCCTTACCCACTAAAGTGATGGAGCCACTGGCTTCAGCCATGTCCAGTTTGGTGATGACTTCACAGGTGTAGACACCCTCGTCCTCCTTTTGTATGTCGGTCACAGTCATGTCTGGTCCTTCGAACGTGTACCTGGAACACCAATAGCAAGCAGTGGTCACCCCGCGTGTTGATATGATATTCCTCCTTCCTGGGAGAACTCACCAATCACATATGAGGTTAAGACCTCAGAAATCTTGAGGCAACCATTCGATTGGCTGTTTGACATAAACTTCTGAAATAAAACCTGTCAGGATAACTGTCTCCACTCTCACCGTCAATAAACCATTCAATCAGTCAACTCATTTGCCACATCACCTCCACTTCTTCTCTCTAACCATCAAACCATCAAACTATTTAAGCTCCACCTTTCAGCTCACTCAACTTCCAGATTGTTATCTTCTCTCCATGTATGCAAGACTCTCCAGCAATTCCCAGATTGATTACCCGTTGCCGACCCTGCCTGTCCCCGACCTCGATTCCTGTCTGCCCGTTCCTGTGGCTGTTTGGCGTATCTCCACTATGCCCTCGCTTCCCGGCTTCCTGATCATCCGCCTGTACCCGACCATCCCTCTGCCCAGCTGACTGCCCACCCGGTTCTGAACCCGCTACCACTACGACGACTCACACACGACTTGTGTGTGAGTTCTTCCCCCCAGTCACAGTCATCTGCTCCCCGCTCCGACATCACCTGTTTCAAGGCCCGTGGACCTCGTACCCCCAACCTTTGGATTATATTTTCAACTGCTTATTCATGCTACCCTGTACCATGCCAGAACATTAATTAAACGTCATTACCAAACGTCTCCTGTGTTGTGCTGCAATCGGGTCCTAAACACACCTGTTACAAGCAGTAGTCTCACAAATATATCTAAAATCTGACGAGTGGACAGGCTCAAATCATGTTCTTCTGCTTAATATTTATTTTGACTAATCATGTTAGTGGAGGCGGGCATCTGTAAGTGCGTAATTGCACTTACACAAACTCAGCCAGCAGTAGTAAACGTGTATGTAATGTTTCAAGTAGAATTAAAATTCCGTTTTGAAAGCTTCACCCATTTTTTTTCTCTTTGGTAGGATACCTCCATAACTAAATCACCAAGGCCAAACTCTGCCCCTTGCTGTTGTTGGTTCCCAGCCCCCCAGGCTCTGTGCTGTCTCCCCCCAGACTTTGTGTTATGCCAGAGTAGGACTGCTGTATTCCAGATTAGGGTAACAGCACCTCAGAAACCCTGAGGCAACTGTTCAACAGGCAAGCAGGCTCATCTCTGGAAACAAAAGGTTGGTTATATTCGCCTTCACTTTTGCTTTGCTTTTTTTGCTCAGGTCTCTGTGATTTGATTGTATCGGTCGTAAATATGATGACAGCTCCCATTATCATTCACTGTCATATTTGATACCATCATTACCTTGATCACACAAACTGTGTGTCCCTGTTGCTCCATTTGAAGAGATGAGAGTGTGATCTTACTTGTCTTTCGCGGCTGACTGGAACAGCTTCTGGCTGCTGCGTCTCCACTGGATGAGCGGAGAGGAGAGCTTGGGGTCGACCAGGGCCAGGCAGGTGAAGATGGCCGACTTCCCGGGCTGGACCCTCAGGGCCTGGGGAGGGGACAGGATGACCGTCCTGTCTGTGGGAGACAACAGGAGGAGCCAGTGAGGAGCATGCAGCATCATAAGGTGCAAATTACATCAGTTGCTCAGGGGCCAGACAGGTGTGTGTGTGTGTGTGCGTGCATGTGTGAGACTCACTGAGCACTTCCAGCTGCACGTTGATGGACAGGTTGGAGTTTACCACAGAGCAGTTGTACACCCCCTCGTCGCTGCGGGTAACATTGGAGATCTGCAGACCCCCGCTGGCCAAGGGGTTCACCCTGGGGTCCGCCATGACGGTCTGGTCGCTTTCACTCTCCCTGTGACACACGCACACGCACACACACACACACACACACACACACACACACACACACACACACACACACACACACACAAACAAACATAGCATAACAAATATTACAGTACAAGAAAACATTTAAACTGGACCTAATATGGCAATGTCTATTATTGTGGTTTGACAAAATGGACAGGATAGTTGTTGTAAGCAACATATACCTTTCATATCTAAATATTTTATACATAATCCACTAGCCAAATGCAAGAATTTAAAAGCATTTTTTTAAAGGTACTATATGTAAGAATCATTCTGAGCTCCGTGGGTTGAGACAATAACAATCAGAAACGAATGAGTTCTAATCATAATTAAACGTTGTACACATTTAAAAAAGCTATGAAATATATATTTCTTTTAATTATCCACGCTTATATGTCACTTTGTTCACTTTTCCCGCAAAATCGACTCAACTATAAGAGAAATCAGCCCAAAAGCTGTTCTCCGCAACCGAGAGAGTCTGGGAAGCTCTCATGTTTTAACTTCAACCACAACCTGCTACAACCTGCTAGAACTAACATTAGTTTCTGATTGTTATTGTCTCAACCCACGGAGCTCAGAATGCACTGATTCTTACTTATAGTACCTTTAAAGATACAGGAATATCATTAGTCGACATTAGTTGGATTAGGTTAGGTTAGTCAACACACTATGGTTGTCCAGTGTGCGTGTGGCTGGTTTAAGCAGCCTCACATGGCCCCAGTCAGGCTGACTAGCGTGCCTTGTCGCAACAGTTTTCCTACAACGATGTATAGCAGTGGTTCTCAAACAATTTTTTATTAATATACGAGATACTAAGATCATTTTTCAGCCATGTACCCCTTTCAATTTAAAGTGATATGCTCTGATTGGAAAGATTGGCTTAACGTGTTACTGTGTTACTAATCAGATTTACGAAATTGTATTAAGGGGATATTACCCCAAATAAGAAACACTGCACTATAGAATAGAATAGAATCAATAGAATCAAAACGATCGTCAAGTCTTCTTACATAATCGTATCAATTTATTTTAAATTCTTTATGCTCATGTGTCTCCTCTGCCATGACGTTCAAACGTGTTGCCATGGTTTCCTTAGTAAACACCTTGTGTGACTCACCAGGTGATCTTGGGCTTGGGAGAGCCGAAGGTCTCACACTCCAGCAGGGCCTTCTGGCCCTCGACCACCATGTACACCAACCCGTCCTCGCTCAGGATCTGGGGAGGCAGCTCTGCAACCACAAACACACACACACACACACACACACACAGGCTGCTCAGACACACACACATATGAGGCAAGCAAACTGAGATACCAATATAACTATCTTACAATAACTGAAGGAGTCTGTGAGGTGGTGTACTAGCCATCGGGCATACCTCCCTGTGGGCCGCCGCACCAGTGGGCCAGTGGACCATACAAAAAATGCTATATCGTTTTAAGCTGCCCTGTGTGCGCTGTGCATGCCCCGGCTCACTGGCCAAACACAACCCAGTTAGTTAATGCATGGGCTCACTGGCCAATCACAACCAAGTTAGTTAATGCATGGGCTCACTGGCCAATCACAACCAAGTTAGTTAATGCATGGGCTCACTGGCCAATCACAACCAAGTTAGTTAATGCATGGGCTCACTGACCAATCACAACCAAGTTAGTTAATGCATGGGCTCACTGGCCAATCACAACCAAGTTAGTTAATGCATGGGCTCACTGGCCAATCACAACCAAGTGAGTTAATGTATGGGCTCACTGGCCAATCACAACCAAGTTAGTGAATGCATGGGCTCACTGACCAATCACAACCAAGATAGTTAATGCACGTCAACGTTCTATAATTATACACATTATGCCAGCAGTCAGATGGGCAAGGAAAGCCACGGACAAGAAAATGTCAAAAAGTAAAGGAGTAAAGGGCCAAAGAAAAAGAAAAAAGCATTAGAGGCACAGGCTTTCAAATATAAAAATATCGACACATTGTTTGGTCACCAGCCTCTTCAAATGGCCAGCAATGGTATTTTCAAGTCACAGACTGAAGCGGTAAGATGGGCGTGAAATTATAAGCTAGGCTACATATTGAGTTAAAACTGCTGTGACTTGTGTGCTTACAAAACGTCATAGGTCCATGTTAATATTTATTATGATGGCGTGTTATGTTGGACGTGACCCCCCTCCCCCAACCCCCCCCCCCCCCCCACCCCCCCACCCCCTGAACTTGCAAGGGCACCCTTCTAACGAGCACATGACGAGTTTACTATAAAGTCATTGAGCTGATATTTTAGCAATATTTTGTGATAATATCGAGTCAATGACTATTAACCTATATGCCCTAAAACTCTCTATTCAGGCTCACATGTGCAACAGACACACAGTCACACACACACACACACTCACTGATGACGTAGACGTTGGCGTTGGCCAGAATGGTTCCGTGTTTGTTGGCGGCGCGGCACTGGTAGATGGCCGTGTCCGAGAAGACCACCTCCTTCAGGATCAGAGAGCCACTGTCCGTCAGAGTGCGCCTGGAGTCCTTGTCAGTCTCTGTTAGCATGCACACACACACACACACACACACACACACACACACACACACACACACACACACACACACACACACACACACACACACACACATACATACACACAAACAAAATATTTTTTACTGCATCTGGACACACATTCAATTGCTTCTGTGCTTAACGCATACAGGCATGTGAATGCACGTCAAGTGTGTGCGTGTGTGTGTGTGTGTGTGTGTGTGTGTGTGTGTGTGTTTGTGCCTGCATCCTGACCTGAGAGGCTGACTCCATTAATGCTCCAGGTGATGGTGGGAGTGGGAATGCCGTCGGCCTGACAGTCCAGCCTGACGGTCTCTCCGGGGGCATACAGCTGACTGACAGGCTCCTTGATCCAGTAGGGGCTCGCTACGAGACACACAGAGAAGCCATTGCCATCGACGGCAGCAGAGAGCTGGTTCCTGTGCAGTGTTAACTCACCGACCCCAAACAGTTAAGGTGTTCTCCTGACAAACAATATTGGATAAAGATTGGGTTACATACAGTAAGTGTCTTAACCAGGGCTCTGGGGGAATATTGGGTTTTCTTAACATGGCAGTTAAGAAACCGGGTTATTGGTAATTGGCTTTACCTGGTTGAAACCCGAGGTCTTATTCACAAAACATTTTGTCTTAGCACTAAGAGTTCTCCCAAATAGCACTAAAAGCTCCTAGCTAAGAGTTTCCTCTTGAAGCATATTCACAAAGCTGCTGAGACCAACTTTCACTCGGGGAACAGGGAGAACTCTTAAAGGTACTATATGCAAGAATCAGTGCATTCTGAGCTAAAGTTAGTTCTAATCATAATTAAACCTTGTACACAGTTTAAAAAGCTATGAAATATATATATTTTTTAATTATCCATGCTTACATGTCACTTCGTTCCTTTTTCCCGCAAAATCCGACATGACCAAAATATAAGAGAAATCAGCCCAAAAGCTGTTCTATGCAACAGAGAGAGTCGGGGAAGCTCTCATGTTTTAACTTCAACTACAACCTGCTCACAAACTGGCAATTTAATGCGATTTCAGCTGTAAAATCCTACATGTAGTCCCTGAATGGATTAATTATTCTTACATACAAGACCTTTAAGCGAAGAGAAACATGACAGAACGTGATCACAAGCCTTAGTGACTTTGAAGTCCTCTTGACTACCTTTAGTTTCAGCACTTAAACGCTTGTGAAATACTGTTACACCAAACATTTAGGAGTCCAAATATTAGGACTGACATGGCCAGTTACTCCTAAATCATCAGTTATTTTGTGAATTTGGCTCCAGGTTTCTAGTAAATAACATTCTAATCATACATGTTGACCAACGGCAGACGTATGTGTGTGTGTGCGTGTGTGTGTGTGTGTGTGTGTGTGTGTGTGTGTGTGTGTGTGTGTGTGTGTGTGTGTGCGACCTACCTTCCACGGTCACGGTGTAGGTGTGTGAGACCTTGCCCTGGGTGTTGTTGGCCGTGCACTGGTACTCTCCGGCGTCGATCTCCGAGATGTTAATGAAACTCAACCGGCGGTCGAACATATCCCTGGTGGTCCGGGACTCCGACAGCTGGCCGTCCGTCCTCAGCCATGACACACTGGGCGTGGGCCTAATGTGTGTGTGTGTATGTGGATGGAGGGATGGAGGGATGGAGGGATGGAGGGAATGGCAGGGGAGAGGGGAGGAGAAAGAAAGATGAGAGATGTGCTCAATTGATCCAGGCGCTCCGTATATTTCCACACACAGGGGCGGTGGAATTCCCATCCATACATTTAAGCCCTTCTACCCTTGCACACACATACACACACACACACACACACACACACACACACACACACACACACACACTCACACACACTCACACACACACACATACACACACACACACACACACACACACACAGACACACAGGAGAAAGCAACACTCACAGGCCCTGGACGATGCACTCTAGCTCCAGGGTCTGGCCCCTGAGGACGTGGTAAGTGGTGTGGGTTCCAACAGCAGGTCTCATCATCTGGGGCCTCCTGCTCCGCACTACAGAGTTGGCTGGAGACAGGTCCAGGGAGAGAGACGGGGAGGGAGGAGGGGAGGGAGGAGGGGGAGGTCATACATATGTATAGGCAATAGAGTTACACCCTGAGAGGCCGCAGCTACAGTTTGACACACGTGCGTGATGTAGGCAGGGCCTCCGTGTGGAGATGAATGGGCTTCAAAACCCACGCCTCGCAAAACACACCTCTTTCTCACACTGATGTCAAATGCACACTAATCTTTCCGACCACAGGTTGGGGGTCACAGATGTAGCGAGCCGCCGTCTCAGTGTGAGAAGCATCTCATTAGCAGAAGAGGTTTGAGAACCCCGCCCCCTGCCACCCTCCGCTGCTGCAGTAGCTTTTCTCTGGTGTGTCTGTGGTCTTGGACCTGCAATCGCTTAAAGAGTGTGTACACCAGGTGTGGGGCAGTGTTGCAGACTCACAGGAGGTGACGCTGAGGGAGATGGGCTCCTTGGGCAGGATGGTGCGCGTGGCCAGGTACTGGATGTTGCAGGTGTAGTCACTCCGGCTGTCCTCCGCCTTGGCGTGGGCAAAGTACAGGTTACCATCTTTACCCAACATCACCCTCTGACTTAGCTTGATGTGGAGCAGCCCTGGGAGAGAGAGAGAGAGAGACAGAGAGACAGACAAAGACACAGAGAGAGAGAGAGTTAAAGGCAGGAGTGGGTATCAAAGGATAGAGGTACGGACAGAGTAAAATTAAAATGTGGAGGAACAAAAAATACAATTTACACCTGAAAATAATGAGTTTTCCAGACAGACAGATGATGTACATGTGGACTTTGAAGGGTTAAAGTAGTTCATAAGAAGAAATGTTTAATTGAATAAAAAACAATATCGTAAAGACCATTTAATCTGTGAGGAACAATAAGAGATTATTCTATTCATTTTGTATTATATTGTATATAATGTGATTCTACTACAAGCACCCCTCATAGAAAGGGTGCTATCTGTAGCATTGTAGCACAGAGAATACTATGCTAGTATTGTTTAGTCATCCAGCAGGCAGTTTGATCCAAATCGACTGGCAGTGATGCTGCATAGTATACGATGTAGAGACGCTAAGCCACACAAGCAGTGGAGGTAGAGAGTATAGAGCCGAGGTGAATAGAAGGGACTTACTCCAGTCCATCCAGTGGATGATGGGCTCCATGGAGCTGGGTGGGGGGTTGCATTTGAGGACCACGCTATCCCCCTCCTCCGCCTTCTTATTCACTTTCTTCTCCTTCTGCAGAGACGGCAGGGCTGGGCGGGGTTCAGACACACACAGTCACATGCATTATTCTATGCACACATGCACACACACACATGCTGAAACACACACACACATCCACACACACACACACACACACACCACACACACACACACACACACACACACACACACACACACACACACACACACACACTGAGGCATATAAACACAGACATAGACATATAAATGCACACACACATATACACTGAGACACATACACACACACAAAGTGAGACATATAAAGACACACACACACACACACACACACACACACACACACACACTGAGACACACATATATCATACATATAACATAAGACTCACAGACATATAAAAGATAAACGCATATAAAAGACACACATGAAAGAAACACACACACCCACACACACATGTTTGCACACAGGTGCACTTTTCCTCTAAAGGTCACCTGACACGATAAACACATCAACATGTAATTAAGCTGGGCTGCACGAGCAAACACCACAGCCTGCCTTGGTGCATATTAAAAAGTAACCTGTGGCATTATTTATAGAAGAGGTGTGTGTGTGTGTGTGTGTGTGTGTGTGTGTGTGTGTGTGTGTGTGTGTGTGTGTGTGTGTGTGTGTGTGTGTGTGTGTGTGTGTGTGTGTGTGTGTGTGTGTGTGTGTGTGTGTGTGTGTGTGTGTTTGCAGGACTTTAATGATTTCACTCCCAAGGTGTGTTCAAAGGCAGTTGTCACGAGTGAAAAGCGTGTGCCCTGTGGTATTGTTGTTGTTGTTGTTGTTGTTGTGTGGTTGCTCTCTCTCTCTACCATCCCCCCTCTCTCTCCTACTCTCTCTCTCTCCATCTCTCTCTCTCTCTGTCTGCTATTGTTGATCACCCCAGAGGGACTGTGGTCTTGTCAGGAGCAACTCAAGTGTGCGTCACATGACATCAACTCCAGAGTGTTTCTAGGGGAAACCGTTGTCAGGGAAACAGTGCCCCCGAGAGAGAGAGAGAGAGAGAGAGAGAGAGAGAGAGAGAGAGAGAGAGCGTCAGGCGTATACAGGTAGATGGCTGCAGATGAGATGGCTTCTATTATCGCCTGGGGCCACAGCATGTGTTTGTGAAATGAGTGTGTGTGTTTGTGTGTGTGTGTGTGTAAGAGAGGGTGTGTGTGATGGAGTGTGTGTGTGTGTGTGTGTGTGTGTGTGTGTGTGTGTGTGTGTGTGTGTGTGTGTGTGTGTGTGTGTGTGTGTGTGTGTGTGTGTGTGTGTGTGTGTGTGTGTGTGTGTGTGTGTGTGAGTGTGTGTGTGTGTGTGTGTGTGTGTGTGTGTGTGTGTGTGTCTAATGATGAACATTATTACACGGAGGTAATGTTAATTGTGTTCCAGCTGGTGGAACAGCAAGATAAGTGCTAGCCTGAGTACTACAGCCTTCGCCAGCTATCCAAGCGATCTCTCTCTCTCTCTCTCTCTCTCTCTCTCTCTCTCTCTCTCTCTCTCTCTCTCTCTCTCTCTCTCTCTCTCTCTCTCTCTACATAAAGTACAACATGTTTACAGCACCGTGACCTTATAAACGCCACTGCCTGTGTCCGTACAAAACACCAGGCGCTCATCTCGCCGCCACGGCCACAGAAACACAAGCACGCTTAACACACAACTGCTAGCGATAAACTACGCCATTTCTCTCAAACCGCGTAGCAAGGACGCAAGTTTCATCTTCCCGTGGATGAGAACTAAATAATTTCGAAAACGACTCATATCCGTGACGATGAACCTGAGCGTAAATTTACATAATTCAACACGAGCGCCCTGATTGATCATCATGCTCTACATTTACCGCCGCATAATAAATCAGGCGGTGGCGGTCACCATTGGTTACCCGTGACAAACTGTGGCAAAGGGGAAGAGGGGGGCGGGGCTTACTGTCCGTGTTGAGGATGGCCGCGTTGGAGACGGCCGTGCCCAGCTCGTTGGACGCGTAGCACACGTACTTCCCCTGGTACTGCTTGAGGGCGTCCATGCTGCCGCTGACGGTGGAGAAGGCCATGAAGCCGGCCTGCTCCAACACCTTCAGTCCGGGTCGCTGCCCGGGTCAAACTGCCCTCCGTCCTTAGTCCACTGGAAGCTAGGAGAGGAGGAGAGGGAAACCGGTGCCAGCAGAGAGCCAAGGTCAGGATATTTATGATCATGATAATCATTATTATCATTAGTAGTAAAAATGGATTGCATTTATATAGCACTTTTATCCAAAGCGCTTTACAGTTGCCTCACATTCACCCATTCATACACCGATGGTGGTGTCAACCATGCAAGGTAACAACCAACACGTCAGGAGCAGGTAGGGTTAGGTGGTGTCTTGCTCAGGGACACCTCGACACTTAGCTAGGAGGAGCCCGGGGATCGAACCATCTTTATTTTGTTCATAGTAGTAGTACGAGTAGTAATAATAGTAGTAGTAGTAGTAGTAGTAGTATTATGTTGTTATCATTCTTATTATTAATTTATATAAATATACATATCTATATAAATATTTCTTTTTTAATAATATAGAATCATATTAAGAATTCTCCCCCTTAAAATATAGAACAATATTTGCAATACAAATTGAGCATAACAAATAATGACAAAAGATATGATGACATCACAGCTAAATGAACATTAGGAAGATCCCACTATAACAAAAACACACACTTCAGAACCCCCCCATCAGATCTGTGTGATGTCATGTGGCGTATAATAAATGGGCCGGGTGAGCCGCAGTAAAAACCCAGGACCTGGCCCTTTAAATATGGCTCATGGAGTGCAGATGCAACATTAATCTTTGACTTGGCGAAGGGAGCTGTTTTCACCCTGCGTTGCAGCTGTGACTCCCTGAAAAGAGCGGGCTCCGGGCTGCGCTGACATTAATCCGCTATTTAAAGGAGAGAGCTGTGACTGGGAGAGGCTGGGCCCTGGTGCCACTCTGCCCACATGTCAGTCCTCTCACAAGGACACAGAAGGGCACTGGTTTGAGACACAGAGAATAACACAGAGACGATGGCACATCTTCATGTGTGTGTTTCTGTACGGGGTTTAGTGTGAGAGGGCCTATGGTGAGTATTCGTTTCTGTGTGTATGCATATGTGTGTGTGTGTGTTTGTGTGTGCGTGTGCGCATGTGTGCGTGTGTGCATGTGTGTGTGTGTGCGTGTGTGTGTGTGTGTGTGTGTGTGTGTGTGGACTGACATTGGCGGAGGATTGCCAGATGCCTCACAGCTCATGACAAGGTCTTCAACACTGAACACAGTGACTGACTCTGGCTGGGTGGTGATAGCCGGGGGCTTCTTGACTGCAGGGACACACGCACACACACACACACACACACACACACACACACACACACACACACACACACACACACACACACACACACACACACACACACACACAGATTGAGTCAGTCATAAAAGGTTATATATGTGCACTAAAAGAACAACACAGACGCAACAAAAGACACACAGACACACAGAAGCATGCATTCACACACACACCCACACACACACGGCGACATTACATCCGCATTACATTGTGCCAGCATATCATGCAGCAATTCTATAGCCACCTTTTAGTTCA
This sequence comes from Coryphaenoides rupestris, assembly GCA_002895965.2. Classification (NCBI taxonomy): domain Eukaryota; kingdom Metazoa; phylum Chordata; class Actinopteri; order Gadiformes; family Macrouridae; genus Coryphaenoides; species Coryphaenoides rupestris. The sequence goes on from PIJE02000001.1 coordinate 368,180, forward strand.
GAGGCTTTGTGTCTTGGCCAGAAACACAATTTATTTCCTCAGTTCAACAGCTAAATTCATGCAGTCAATATCAGTTAAACAGACTCCCTGGAGGAAGATATATAGGCTGTGGAGTGGATGGAGTTGGGGGGGGGGGCGGTACACCATCACCAGAGGAGAGACGAGAGAGAGAGAGAGAGAGAGAGAGAGAGAGAGAGAGAGAGAGAGAGAGAGAGAGAGAGAGAGAGAGAGAAGAGAGAGAGAGAGAGAGAGAGAGAGAGTTAAAGGCAGGTGTGGGAATCAAAAGATAGAGGGACAGACAGAGTGAAAGAAGGAGGAATACAAAATACAATTTTCGCCAGAAAATAATGAGTTTTCCAGACAGACAGATGATGTACACATCAGTGACACATGAAGGGTCAAAGTAGTTCATGAGAAGAAATGTTTTATGAAATATAATTCATAATCATTCATTGAGACCATTTAATCTGTGAGGAAGAATAGAGGATTATACAATATATTTTATATAATATATTTATATAATTCGATTTGAGAGAGAGCTGGTGAGCCACCCGAAAATGATGTTCTGGACAGGAAATACAAATAATGACCATCATAAGCTGCATGGTTGCCGTGGTGACAGTGAGAGCCATAAAGAAACTCTGGGTGAGGTCAGAGCACAGTCTAGACTGGCGCCACCTGTCACGCCTCCAACATGCTGCCCCACCCGTCATGCCTCCAACATGATGCACCACCCGTCACGCCTCCAACATGCTGCACCACCCATCACGCCTCCAACATGCTGCCCCACCCGTCACGTCTCCAACATGATGCACCACCCGTCACGCCTCCAACATGCTGCCCCACCCGTCATGCCTCCAACATGCAGCCCCACCCGTCACGCCTCCAACATGCTGCCCCACCCGTCATGCCTCCAACATGCTGCCCCACCCGTCACGCCTCCAACATGCTGCCCCACCCGTCACGCCTCCAACATGCTGCCCCACCCGTCACGCCTCCAACATGCTGCCCCACCCGTCACGCCTCCAACATGCTGCCCCACCCGTCATGCCTCCAACATGCTGCCCCACCCGTCACGCCTGCAACATGCTGCACCACCTGTCAGGCCTCCAACATGCTGCACCACCCGTCACGCCTCTAACATGCTGCCCCACCCATCACGCCTCCAACATGCTGCACCACCTGTCACGCCTCCAACACGCTGCACCACCTGTCACGCCTCTAACATGCTGCCCCACCCGTCACGCCTCTAACATGCTGCACCACCCGTCATGGACTGTTCACAGCTTTGGGGACCAGACCATGTTCTATTCAATATTCTAGTTTTTATTTCATGATATATTTCTTTATTTTATCAGCCTCATTCCTACTCATTTTTTTCAGCAGTTGGGCTGTCGAGACCAAGCTCATTGAGATACTTTTGTTGTGTGTGTGACAGAGAGAGAAAGAGAGAGAGCGAGAGACGGCGTCTGGGATGTATTTATATCCTCCTTAGGTAGAACACTAGATGGGAGGGGGGGGATAGAGAGAGAGAGAGCAAAAGAGAGAAAGAGGGAGAGGTGAAGCAGACACACAGGAGAACAGGGCGTGACAAAGCGAGAGAGAGAGAGAGAGAGAGAGAGAAAGAGATAAAGTAACACACTGCGCGACAAGGAAACAAGTGGAATATAGAGAGATTGAGGACACAGAGAGAGACAGAGAGAGAGAAGCAAAAATAAAAAAAAGGGTGGGGGTGGGGGTTGGGGGAGGGGGTGAGGAGGGGATGAGATGTGCACACACAGGACCTGAGGAGAGATGGTGATGAGGAGCTGGAAGTGGGGCGGTGGAGGGGTCTGTAATGAAAGAATTCCCTCCGTTGGCTGTGGCTGCTCCCCCGTTAGGAGGAGGGGGAGGAGGGGGGGGGGGGGGGTGGAGGATGATGACGAGGAGGATGAGGTTGAGGAGGAAGAGGAGGAGGATGAGGAGGAGGAGGATGAGGGTGAGGAGGAAGATGAGAATGTTGAGGAGGGGAGGGGTGGGGGATGAGATGAAGGAGATGAAGGAGGAGGAGGAGGAAGAGGAAGATAGGGAGGTGCCGGAAGAAGGTGAGGGTGAGGATATATAAGGAGTAGAGGAAGCAGGTGATTTAGCGCCCCTGACTCCTCACTCTGCCCTGTAGTGTGTCTGAGACTTTGATCTGACACCATCTCTGCCTCCTTAGCAACAGGAGCTCCTCACACCTCCTCCTCTCCCTGGCTCCCGTGGGAGAGCCCCTCTGAATGGCATTCTAAACAAACACACACACACACACACACACACACACACACACACACACACACACACACACACACACACACACACACACACACACACACACACACACATACAAGCTCACACACGTCCACTCACACTCCTATGGGAAAACATGCTAGTAGCTCCAGATGGATTAAAGTGAGGCTCAGTGCAATATGACCTTATTGTGTGACGGACTCATATTTCTTATAATATCAGCGCGATCACAATAGGCTCAGCCCGCCGCTATATTCAGAAGGGAAGACAGAGTTGTCAATTAAGGTAAAAGCACTTACGGTCTGTTATGTGGTCTGTTAATCCACAGTGGCAAGCAGAAAGAGAATTGGTGGAGGTGAAATGAAGCTGTTATTTACAGTAAACAAGGAATGCATTAAAGAGACAGACAGACAGACAGACAGGGAGAGAGAGAGAGACTAACTGTCAGACAGACACACAGACAAACAGCCAGATAGATAGATAAATAGACACAGACACACAGACAGACACACAGAAACACAGATAGACAGATAGATAGATAGATAGATAGATAGACAGACAGACAGACAGACAGATAGACAGATAGATAAATAGATTCAAAAAAAATTCACATTCTCTCAAAGTCAGCGTATACTAGCGTTGCTAACTGAACAGCGGTGATATGTCTCACACCATGAGGCCAGGTGTCATGGCGGCCTGCTGCGGTGGTGTGTTTCTTTAACCCTTTAGCACCCCCCTCCCCCTCCTCCCAATGCTCATCGACATGCAGGGCCGCTATCGATCCTGCCCACCAGAGCTGTGGGTCTCATCAGGGGCCACACCTCGTTGAGGAGAAGGAGACACCTTGACCTTTGCATCTTCATGCCCCCCCACAACCCCGCCCTCCACTCGGGCCCTTCCTTTGCATCTGACCTCTGACCTCTCTGTCACCCCGCCGCCCCTTGGGAGCTGGATTGACTGTTTTACAGATTTCATCAGCGTTTAGAGAAGACTATATGTGTTGTCGAAGGTGTGTGTGTGTGTGTGTGTGTGTGTGTGTGTGTGTGTGTGTGTGTGTGTGTGTGTGTGTGTGCATGCGTGGGCGTGGGCGTGTGCGTGCGTGCGTGTGTGTGTGTGTGTGTGTGTGGGCGTGGGTGTGTGCGTGTGTTGGGGGTAGGGAGTGGCGCAAAGGGTATATGACTCATTTGTTAGCTGTCTTAAGAAGAGCAGGAAACAACATCAGCATCAGTCTCTCTCTCTCTCTCTCTCTCTCTCTCTCTCTCTCTCTCTTTCTCTCTCTCTCTCACTCTATGTCTCTCGCTCTGCATCTTGTGGGCAGATGAGAGAAAGGAGGAGGAGAGAGTAGATGAAGAATCAATTTCCCTGCAGGGACGCCACATCAGCTGAATTCCTGCAGCCCTCATATTGTTGTGCTGAGAGGGTTGGGAAGGCAGAGCTAAGAATACACAGCAGAAGAGAAGCCGCTCATATCCAGGACATAAGGTTGTTGATTGAATTATACGATACGACGCTGCTTCACACCAAGGCAGCTCCGTCAATAAGGCACCTAATCAATGTGTGTGTGTGGGGGGGGGGGGGGGATCAATTGGGAATCAATTACAATGTAATTAGGCAGCGCTCAGACCTACACCTGATCTGTACCGACCAAACTGGCTGCTCACTACTGTGTACTGAATACCAAGGAAAAGGGGGGTGGGGGGGGTTGGACCAGGGCGGGGCCAAGTGTGGTGGTGGTGGGGGGTGCGGGGATGGAGGGTGTGGGGGGGAATGTATTATATCACGTATGTATATCACGTATTACAGGTTAGCTCAACAAAGGCGTGCACTAATTAATCGCCGCGAAACGACAATAATTAGAATGCTTTTGATGCATCAACAGCTAATTAAGACACCACAACAGCAACACAACGCACCAAATGAATAATTAGCACATCATAGAAACCAATCTCACCACATTTAGACAGAGAGAGAGAGAGAGGGGGAGAGAGGGGGAGAGCGCGAGAGCGAGGGGGATACTCACATTTAGTGGGGATGTGTATGGCTGCCTGGCTGGGCCTGGGAGCAAAGGACACCAGGAGGAAGAGGGGGAGGAGGAGGAGGAGGTGGAGGGAGGAGGAGGAGGAAGAGGAGAGGAAGGCACAGTGCCCCCTACTGCCTCCATACTGTCGCTGCGTGTGAGACATTGCTCACTGTCCCATCAAAGGTCCACCTGCTCACACACACGCACAGACGCACACACACACACACACAGACGGACACACAAGTGCACGTGAACTGTGCACGTGCAAACGCCGACTAAGGGTGCTGGAGCCGGAGTCCTTTCTTGTTTTTATTATTTTGTTATAATAATTATTATTTTATTTTATTATTTATTCATTTTTTTGCTTGCTTCTTCTTCTTCTTCTTCTCCTCTGGAAAAAGAACGTCCTTTAGCTGTCGAATCTGGAAGAGAGAAAGTATGAGAGAGAGGTAGAGAAAGAGAGATAGAGAGAGAGGTAGAGAGAGGTAGAGAGAGAGCGAGGTAGAGAGAGAAAGGTAGAGAGAGAGAGGTAGAGAGAGCGAGAGAGGTAGAGAGAGAGTTAGAGGGAGAGAGAGGTAGAGAGAGAGGTAGAGGGAGAGAGAGGGAGAGAAAGAGGTAGAGAGAGAGAGAGAGAGAGAGGTGAATAGAAAGGGGGAAAGAGAGGCAGAGAGGGAGGGAGAGAGGTAGCGAGAGAGGTAAAGAGAGAGGGAGAGAGTGCGAGAGGTAGAGAGATGGTGAGAGAGAGAGGGAGACAGAGGGGAAGGGTGGAGAGGGGCCATGTGTCAGTATAGGAGTAAGCAACGTCCCCCCCTCACCCCCTTACCATGTGGTCATGCCTAGCAACCGACCGGCCAACCGGAGTTAACACACCAATTAGGACCAAACAATAGCCTAGGAAAGACTCTCTGCTCTCAGCCCGCTGACGTTGCTGCATGTCGACCAATCAGAGCGGCCCGCGTGGAAATATGTCCACCCTTGTAAATAAGGGGATCGCTGGCCCGTGCTGACGGGTGCCCTGGCCTGACAGATGGAGCGAATACCACAACAAGAGGCCGAGTACGGCCACACGCACCCACCGTCCATCTGGGCTGGCACGCACAGACAGAGAGGCCATGGTGGTGCCGGCCATGGTGGTGGTGATGATGATAACAGAGCGTCTAATCAAATAATAATCATCGACACATAAACTATCACCCAATGAACTGGTTTAGTTGTGCAGGGCAGCAGGCCGGTTGAGCCCACTACACACACCACCCCCACCCCGCATCCAGGACAACTTGGTGGGTGATCTTTGCGGTGATCAGCATGCGATAAAGATGCTATCAGTCATGTGGGCTGAGGCTACACCACCCCTTGCTAGGAGCCAGTACCCAGCCTCCATCTGGTCCCTTGGAGCCCCCCCCCCCTCCCCGTCCCCCCACGGCACCATGCAGAGCCTTCCCGCTGCCTGTTTACAGTACTCTCCATCACAGGATGAGGAGCTGTGAAGTCAAACGCTGCTCCAAAACTGACACGTGAGAAAAGATCGCATGTGAGACCCACAGAGAGAGGGAGACTATAATAATAATAATGGAGTTATTGTGAATGGATTGGAATAATAATAAAAATAGTTTCATTTCTAGCAGATTATAATAATTCTACTACATTATAATAATAAGAATAGTTTTATTTTTAGTGTGGTGGAGGGTGGACCAAGCTGTTGTTTTGTCATCACATGATGACAGATAATAAATAAATGAATACATGGTTTGATTGGCAGCACCCGCAAGACTGGAGAGCTCAGTGTGACCTTGGGATGGCAAGCAGAGGTTAGAGGGAGGAGAGGGAGAGAGAGAGATAGAGGGAGAGAGAGACAGAGAGAGAGAGAGAAAGAGAGAGAGGTAGAGAGAGAGGTAGAGTAGGGTAATTATCACGCATTCCCTTGTATCTTGGAGGTAATGGCTGCTACTCAAATAGTAACAAGGTATAACCTCTCTCTCTGTCTCTGTCTTTCTCTCTCTCTCTCTCTCTCTGTCTCTCTCTCTCTCTCTCTCTCTCTCAGTCGGGGAAAGTGAATGTGTTCAGTGGTTTCTGAGAAGGAGTAAACAGAGAAGAGAAAAAGAGGGGGGGTGGGGGGGGGGGGCTCTGTTGGGGAGTTTTCACCCACACACTCCCACGAAGCAAATGGGTTTGCAACGAGCGCGACACCAAACTGAAGCCCAAACTACACTCTGCTCCCTAATTGGGTGGTTTAAACGAACAGCCCTCAGATTAAATGAGCCATTACACTCTGTGGCTTTCCCTTTGACAGAGACATGGTGCAACATGCACACACAGGGAGGGGGGGGGGGGGCAGGGGGAGGGGGAGAGGGGGGAGTAGAGAGAGGGAGAGGGAGGGTGGAAGCAATTCAGGGGGAAGAGAGAGAGAGAGAGAGCAACGGATTGACAGAGGAGGAGAGGCAGGGAGAGGAGTGGAATCAAGACGAGGAACATCGGAGACAAGGTGAAAGGGAAGGAGAGGAAAAAAAGGGAGGAGAGATGATAGGTGGGATAGAGGCATGTTGAGGTAGGGAGGGAGGGAGGTAGGGAGGGAGGGAGGAGAAGGGGGGGGGGCTGGTGGAGGATGACAGCTGTGACACTAATCCAGCCAATTCACTTATGCATGCGTGTGTACACACACACACACACACACACACACACACACACACACACACACACACACACAGGACAGCAAACACAGTAGCATAGTAAACATTCCCTCCTGCGATCGATGGCCAAGGGCTCCTATGCTAGAGCTCCCCCTTCATGCTGCAACTCTCTCTCTGCTCTGCCACCACCCGTCTCTTGGGTGGAGTATACTGTAGGTTAGCAGCAGCATCCTCACCTCAGGAGCACATAGACCGGGCCCGTTACACTGTTACACTGATCTGCTGTAATCCCAAAACCCTCACAGGTAGATGAGCGCATTTAGATGGAGGTGAGCCTTGTGTCTGCGTCGCAGTGCTGACGTGACCCCAGGTGGGAGTGAAGCAGCGGTGGTCAGTGTGTCCTGCGTGCGGAGAGAGAGAGCCGAGCTCTGGGGTATAGAGGTTGTCTGGCCACCAGAAGGTTGCTGGTTTGATCCCCGACTCCCCACTAGCTAAGTGCCGAGGTGTCCCTGAGCGAGAGACACCTAACCCTAACTGCTCCCGACCAGCTGGCTGTTGCGTTGCATGGTTGACACCGACCATGCACACGTACACACACATTGCGAAAATCCAAAAGTGCAACTCTAAAACGTTTTGGATAAAAGCGCGATATAAATGCAATCCATTTCCTATTTACCATTTACAATTGACTCTCTAGCACTTGCAGGAGTGTACCCACATACATACGCGCTCCCTTGCACACACGTGCATGCGCGCACACACACACACAGGCATGTGCGCTTGCTCACAAACACACACATGTGCACAAACACATTTTTGCCAGAATTAACTAGACAGGAAAAATACTACTACGATGCAAAAATGTATAAGATGTAATAAGAATTAATAGGAAATATGGTTAGATAGAAAGGCAGACAGAGACAGACATACACTAGACAAAGGGCTAGCGATGCTCGCATTAGGACAGCAGTCAGACAGTCAGACAGACAGTCAGACAGATGAAGGGGTGGTGGTGGCTGGTCCAGTAACCCCCCCCCCCTCAATATAACAATATAATGACTCTCCCTCTCGCCCCCTTTCCCAGGGAGAGGGGAGAGAGGGAGAGATGGAGAGAAGGAGAGGGGGAGAGAGGGAGAGAGGGAGAGAGGGACCACCATACACACGCACACACACTATACCCACACACATGAACCAACGCACATACATACATACACACACACACACAAATTATACGCACACAGACATGCACCCACACACACACCAAACACACACACACACACAGGACAGCAAACACAGTAGCATAGTAAACATTCCCCCCTGCGATCTAAACAACCCACACACACTATACCCACACACACATGAACCAACGCACACACACACACATTATACGCACACAGACATGCGCCCACGCACACACCAAACACACAGACACACACACTCTATGCACACATGCACTCATGTATATACTGTGCTCCCACATGCACACACACACACCCACACACACACACACATATGCGCGTGTACACACACACACACACGCATGTGAGCAGCGGCTCCAGCGTGCAGGGCAGGGGGTCTGGAGGGCCGCTCTGCTAGCAACAGGGTGAGTGACACAGACGCACGGCAGCAGATGCCTGATTTCAGCACCTAAGAGCAACTCGCTGTGCAGCTGTCACACGTCCAATCCCAGCCTCTGTTGCCTGCCTCATTGGGCGGGGTCAAAGGTCAGCCCCAAGATGGCCACCCGGGTTGAGCCATAATGGCCGCCGAAAGCTTTTAAAGAAGAAAAAAAAGGGACTCATCGACCGCAGGGTGTCATTACAAGCGTTTAATTCTCACGCAGGCGTCATATGCTGGAAAATGGATTTGATTTGATTTTTTTGCTAAGGAGCATGCAGGAAATGAGTCCGTGGCAAAACTCTCTCCAAAGCCCAGCCAAATGTACTCTATTCCATTTTTTGGGGAGCCCCAGCAATAAATTATTCATGATCCTGCCGCTTTAAGCCGTTCTGCTTGTAAAAATCCCGGACGTAACGGAAATGTTTTGTATCAGTTCTTGTTTGCTGTGCTATCATTAGCGTATATAATGGCGGCGGCGGCAGCAGCAGCAGCAGCAGTGATGTGTGTTGAATCACACCCACTTGATGCCAAACACACTAATTAGCATTCAGAGGAGGAGGATGGAGGGCGGGGCCAAGGCTTACACCAGCACACCCCCATAAGTGGTGTGTGGTGTGTCTGTGTGTGTGTGTGTGTGTGTGTGTTTGTGTGTGTGTGTGTGTGTGTGTGTGTGTGTAGGGGGGTAGGGGGGAGGCAGATCATCAAAATAGCTGAACAGGCCTTCCTCAAACACAATGGTGGTTAATATACAAAGTAAAATTATTCTGGGGTTCATAAAAATGCCGCAACGCCCTGCGAGCAGCAGATCCAGCGGGCCCAAGGTGCAGTATTGTAATCTCAGTGCTGTGACCGAGCAGAGAGGAGGGGATGATGAGTGCAGCTCAATGTGTTTCAATACATCAATAGACGAACCCTGGAGGCTCCTCTGTGCTTTGATCAAATGAGACCCACAATTGTATTCTCTTGTGTGTGTGTGGGTTTGTGGGTGTGTGTGTGTGTGTGTGTGGCAGGGGGGTTATTGTGGGAGTATGCATGCGTGTGTGTGGGTTTGTGTGTGTGTGTGTGTGGCAGGAGGTGCATGTGTTTGATTTTGGGTGCATGTGTGTGTGTGTGTGTGTGTGTGTGTGTGTGTGTGTGTGTGTGTGTGTGTGTGTGTGTGTGTGTGTGTGTGCGATTGTGTGTGTGTGTGTGTGTGTGTGTGTGTGTGTGTCGTTGTGTGGTGTGTGTGATGTGTGTGTGTGTGTGTATACCCGGGTTACGGAGGTACAGGGCGTTGCTGAAG
>PIJE02000001.1:383301-395801 GCA_002895965.2 Coryphaenoides rupestris
CTTCCTCCATCTTATCTCCTGCTCACTTAACCCTCCTCTGATACCATCGTTGGCTTTAGGCTCCTCTGTCATTCAATTAGACACAGGGATGTGTGTGTCCGTCCTATGTGTGTGTGTGTGTACGTGCACGTGTGTATGTGTGTGTGTGTGTGTGTGTGTGTGTGTGTGTGTGTGTGTGCATGTGTGTGTGTGCATGTGTGTGTGCATTTAAGTGTGTTTGTGTGTCTTTGTGACTTTGAAGGTGCAAATGTATGTAGATAAATGCATGTGTGTGTACATATGTTTGTGTGTGTGTGTGTGTGTGTGCATGCGTGTGTTTCACACAAAAAAACCCTGAAATATTATAATATCTCAATAAAACAGGGCTACCAATGGGCCCGGTGGTCTGGTCATCATGTTGGTATATCTGTGGCCACGTTGCCCTCGCTGGGCTGCTCATCTGAGCCTGATAAACTTGACCAGATGGCAGCAGCCAGAGAGGACAGAACAGGACATGAAGTAGTTTGGGAACGCTACAGTACAAACACAATCAAACAAACAGGCTTGGAAATAACCCTATCTTCTCAGTCTGCTCTCTATCTCGGTCGAGACACACAACAAATAGACAGGTGCATATACACACACACACACACACATGATTTTCAACCCGCTGCGTAGCCTCCGGGTGCCATCGGCTTCGTTAGCGGTGGCATAATGACTCACGTGCCCGTAGCACAAAACCAGCTAATTACAGACACACCCAAGGTGCCATCGACGTGATGCAGGGTGGAGCCACCGGAAGAGAACATGCCTCAAACACACACACACACACACACACATATGCACAAGCGTAATCAAAGACACAATCACACACATGCACGCACGCACACACACACAAACATATTTGCATAAACATGTGTGGTGAACACATGTAATTGTGAGGCATTTGTGTGTAAGAAGCAACCTTGCGATGAAATGACGTGTTTGATCCATGAAGTCACCTACTCATGCGTGTTCACCTGCCTACACAGCTGCAGGGTGAGGAGGGTACTGTGTGTGTACTGTGTGTGTATTGTGTGTACTGTGTGTGTACTGTGTGTGTACTGTGTGTGTACTGTGTGTGTACTGTGTCTACTGTGTCTACTGTGTGTTTACTGTGTGTGTAATGTGAGTGTACTGTGTGTGTACTGTGTGTACTGTGTGTGTACTGTGTGCGTATTGCGTGTACTGTGAGTGTACTGTGTGTCTACTGTGTGTGTACTGTGTGTGTACTGTGTGCGTATTGCGTGTACTGTGAGTGTACTGTGTGTCTACTGTGTGTGTACTGTGTGTGTACTGTTCCTACTGTGTGTGCACTGTGTGCGTATTGCGTGTACTGTGAGTGTATTGTGTGTCTACTGTGCGTGTACTGTGTGTGTACTGTGCGTACTGTGTGTGTACTGTGTGTGTACTGTGTGTACTCTGTGTGTACTGTGTGTGTACTGTGTGTGTACTGTGTGTGTACTGTGTGTTTACTGTGTGTTTACTGTGTGTAATGTGTGTTTACTGTGAGTGTACAGTGCTGTGCTGTGTGTACTGTGTGCGTACTGCGTGTACTGTGTGTCTACTGTGTGTCTACTGTGTGTGTACTGTGTGTGTAATGTGTCTACTGTGTGTGTACTGTGTGTGTACTGTGTGTGTACTGTGTGTGTACTGTGTGTTTACTGTGTCTACTGTGTATGTACTGTGTGTCTTGTGTGTGTACTTTGTGCATACTGCGTGTACTGTGAGTGTACTGTGTGTGTACTGTGTGTGTACTGTGTCTACTGTGTGTGTACTGTGTGTGCTGTGTTTGTACTGTGTGTGTACTGTGTGTACTGTGTGTACTGTGTGTCCTGTGTGTGTACTGTGTGCGTACTGCGTGTACTGTGAGTGTACTGTGTGTCTACTGTGTGTGTACTGTGCCTACTGTGTGTGTACTGTGCGTACTGCGTGTACTGTGTGTGTACTGTGTGTACTGTGGGTGTACTGTGTGTGTACTGTGTGTACTATATATAATGGACCATGGGACTCATCTATTGTGTTCCTCCTGTCTTCCAACATAGCGATGAGCAATCATCATGGCCGTATGAAATTAAGCAGAAGGAGCCATTAGGGATGACCTTCTCCCTCGCTCCCCTCCTCCTCCTCCTCCTCCTCCTCCTCTCTGCTCTCTTTCTCCCATCTTCACCTCCTCCTCCTCCTACTGTTCTCTCTCCCCATCTCTCCTGCCAAGCTCCTCCGTAGCTAAAAGCATCGACTGCAGTTTTGGGGTTTTTTCTTCCCATCAACACAGATTTTGACCTTCACAGCAGCTACTTTATTTGCTGTCTTTACTTTTTTTTAAATGATAAATAATATATTTATATAAGAAATAAACAGTGTGTCTTTCTAATTGCTCTTCAGAGAGAACGTTAATGGAAAAATTGTGAAAGATGACGCTGTGCTTGTGTGTGTGTGTGTGTGTGTGTTGTGTGTGTGTGTGTGTGTGTGTGTGTTTGTGTGTGTGTGTCTTTGTGTGCGGGGATGGATGTGTGTGCGTGTGTGTGTGTGTGTGTGTGTGTGTGTGTGTTTGTGTGCGGGGATGGATTTGTGTGCGTATGTGTGTGTGTGTGTTTTAGTATTAATACTTCTGCAGCAGTCACTACACAGGCAGCAGTTTAAAACTGGAGGAGGAGGAGGAGTCACCCAGCATCCCAACACTGTCCACCTCTAGAGAGGACAGGAGGAGCAGTAAGGGTGTGTTCTCACATTTAAAAAAAAATAGGTGTCACCTTTTTCAAATTAAACTCAATGGGAAATGACCAAAGGCATCCGTTTTATAAAGCGCTTGGTCAGTGCAGCAGAGCGCACATAATTTGTGGGCCACTTTTTATCAGCTGACCCATCATGACGAAGAAGAGGCGGGGTTACCTAGCAGCATTCAAGATGAAGAAAATGTCACTCCCAGCGCTACCGGTGGAAAGGTTCCTGATATTCACTCACCAGTAAATATCAGGAACTACGACTTGCCGAATAACAAGTACCACAATATCAACCACAAAGAAGCCATCGCATCAAACTGACCAATGTTGTTATGGAAACTAAATATTCAGCACAAAATCCGCTCTAGGCAGCGCTTTACAACAACAGCGTCCAGCACTACGGAGGACAGGAGTCATCAGCATGGACCGAGCTGCAGGAACGCTACAGCATCTGCTCTGCACACGGGAGGCTGCATTACCATAGCAGCAGAATCACACGTCTCCCTATAGACGCACTCATACTGTCTCTGAGGGGCTCTGGGCAATACAGAGACACAACGCAAAACCATGGCACAGACCAGCGGGTACCAGAGGAGGAAGTTTAAGAAGCGTTTAAGGCGTGGCTGCGGTCGCCAAAGGGCACAAAGAAGCCAGTGTGTGTGTGTGTGTGTGTGTGTGTGTGTGTGTGTGTGTGTGTGTGTGTGTTTGAGCGTGTGCACGTTTGACTGTGTACGTGCATGGGGGAGGGCAGGTGGGGGTGGGTGTCATCTGAACATGATGAAGGTGAAGGTTTATTGTTGTTTGCAGCTTGTGGTTTTTGCAGGCGTCGAGTCAGGTGGGGAGAGGGACGAAGATGAGGAGGAGGAGGAGGAGGAGGATGAGGTTGGTGTAACCCCCGGGGGGGAGGAGATAAGTGGCCCATCTAGCACCGTGCAACACAGCTGCCAGTGGCTCGTGTGACACGCAGAGACGCACACAGGCATACAACATACATGCACACACACACACACACACACACACACACACACACAACACACACCCAACCCCCCCAACATACATGCACACACACACACACACACACACACACACACACAAACACACACCCAACACCCCCAACATACATGCACACACACACACCCAACCCCCCCAACATACATGCACACACACACACACACACACACACCCATACATGCACACACAGACACACCCAACCCCTGCGTGTGTGTGTGTGTGTGTGTGTGTGTGTGTGTGTGTGTGTGTGTGTGTGTGTGTGTGTGTGTGTGTGTGTGTGTGTGTGTGTGTGTGTGTGTGTGTGCATGTATGTTGTACGTATTTGTGTGTGTAAGCAAGGTGTGTCAGATGTGTGCCAGATGACAGGTGACCTCTGACCCTATACTCCACAACAGGTCGGTCATTTGGGGCACGCTAATGTTTCAGCGACAGCCCACAAAAAAGAAGGTCATAATAAATAAAAGGTCTATTAACGTCATACTGCCAATCATAAAGCCAAGCGCTCAGAAGGTCCATATCTCACACAGATAACAAAGCAGAAACAGATTTGGTTTTATAATATCGTTTCCTCCAGGATCAATAACGTCAGCTGTATGTTTTTAGTTGTACTAATCCCACATCAACGTTTTGCTCACAGCTCTCGTCTGTTAATATTATTAAAATATGAACAAACAGCTCCGTGTTCCATCCCTAAGATCTCCTGCCAGTGACTTTGTGCTTGGAGACTTGGCTGGCAGGGCACACACACACACACACACACACACACACACATGGCAGAGGCTTCCTAGGGCTGGATGTGGGCTTCTCCACCATCACTCACATCACCACAGGGAGATGACCTGCTGCTGGGGCCAAGGTCACACCCGGGGCCCCGCAGACACTTTTGGCGTGGAGGGAGTCCAACGGTGTAATGAATGTGGGCTGGTGGGCTGCTGGGCTGGTGGGCTGCTGGGATCGGTGTTGCCTTACTGGTGGACTGATGATTGGTCTGCAGGGACACGCCCAGAGACACACATTACCCTATTAACCTACTGCATGGAGTTTACTGTGTTAGTAAGACACAGTAGATGATGGACAATCACACAATAAAGTCATTTGCACACACATGTAGCCACGCACATGTAGGCATGTGCACACTCGCACACACACGCACACACACTATGGCAGAATTTTTTTATCAAAATACGGTACTATCGAAATCAAATAGCAAGAGCTGCAAAAAATTTTTTTACGTATATACAGTATATACCCATAATACATGAAGTACTGTTATGCTGAAGTTATGGCCCTGAACTACAAATGTTTATCTCCAGATGTAAGAAAACGTTCGGTTTACAGTCCACAGCAAATGTGACGTCATGATTTTCATTTTTTTTTTGTGAAAATGGTGATGCAAAAAATACCATTCCCACTAATAGGGAATCATATGGGATTTGCTATATCTGTCTAAATAATCACAACATGATTTTTTCCCCCATATCCTTCAGCCCTAACACACACACACACACAGACACATGCACACGCACACACACACACACACACACACAGGGTTTATCATAAAAAATGGTATTCAGTATAATTAGCGCCATAATCAAAATACGAGGAACAGGATTACACTGTAAGGAAGGCTATCGTATACAGAAAGACGCCGGCAATTTAAAATGCTAATTATAATTTTTTCCTCATCAAAACGAAAAAAGCCACAGCTGCCTCAGGCGTGTGTCCACCTCCCAGTTAATCACCATTTAACAGCAGCGGAGATGTGATGAGATGGGTGTGTGTGTGTGTGTGTGTGTGTGTGTGTGTGTGTGTGGTGTGTGTGTGTGTGTGTGTGTGTGTGTGTGTGTGTGTGTGTGTGTGTGTGTGTGTGTGTGTGTGTGTGTGTGGACAGTGTGCGTGCTCTGGTGATGCTAACGCGTTAGGAAGCAGGTCACAGAACATATTAACTTTATTACATTTAGCAAGAGCAGCTCTACTTCCTCTTAAGTGCTCCGGATCTAATCTCATCAAAGTCCAGCGAGGATGGAGGCTCAGGACGTTACTGTGCTACGGTGCATGCCGACGGACTGGAAAGAGACAGCCAGCAGATTGTGTGTGTGTGTGTGTGTGTGTGTGTGTGTGTGTGTGTGTGTGTGTGTGTGTGTGTGTGTGTGTGTGTGTGTGTGTGTGTGTGTGTGTGTGTGTGTGTGTGTGTGTGTGTGTTTGTGTGCGTGTGTGTGTGTGGGCGTCTGCGTGTGCCAGAACAAAAAACAATTAAAAACAAAAAACAATCAAAACCAAAAATATTTCATGCACGTGTGTGTGTGTATGTGCGTGCGCATGCGTGTGCGTTTATTGGCTCAGAGGAGCCCAGCGATGAGGGGGTCCACAGATCTTCCTACCTCCACCCTCCTCTTCATCAGCCTGCTCCCAGTGACTGGCTGTTCCCGCCTCCCCACAGCTCCCCCACACAGGAAGCACGTGCACACTGCTAACACGTGCCATTCCTCCATGGGCGAGCGCGCACACACACACGCACACACACACACACACACGCACACACACACACACACACAAACACACACACACACACACAACAACACACACACACACACACAAACACACACACAAACAGGCTGGGGCCGGCACTTGCGGTGTTGATTCATGTCAGGTGACTGAAGTCAGTTTAGGTAGATTTGCCTGTCATTCAAATGCAGCGAGGTGGGAATGAGAGTGGATGAGAAGGGCGGGGCCAGGTCTGGGGGGGGGGGGGTGTAGCTGGGGGTGCGGGTGGGGGGGGGGGGACTTTGCATGGTGATTCATTCAAGCTACAGAGCTTTGATGCTCATAGCTCATGTCTGCAGCTGCCCCCAGTGTGTGTGTGTGTTGCACATTCAAATTTTTGTAAAGGTATTGTAAATAGGCAATGAACATCTGTGTGCACGGGCGTGTGTTGTACAAAAAAATGCTTACGTATTGTAAATACCTAATAACCATCTGTGTGCGCCCACGTGTGTGTGTGTGCATGTGTGTGTGTGTGTGTGTGCGTGTGTGTATGGGCATGCATGCGTGCGTGCGTGCGTGCGTGCGTGTGTGTGTGTGTGTGTGTGTGTCCTAGGTATATATGCATGAGCAGTACATTTCAACCGTGTGTAACGAGGCTAGGTGTCAATACTCCCAGCCTCCCCATCCTCTTATCACCCTGCTATCACCATGACAACCCTCTGACTCCAGCCCAGTCGCATACAGCAGATACTTCACTCCACCCTCCCCCACTCTCTAGCGCTCTCTCTCTCTCTCTCCCTCCCTCTCCCTCTCTCTCCCTCTCTCTTTCCCTTTCCAACTCTCTCTTTCCCTCTCTCTCTCTTTCCCTCTCTCTCCCTCTATCTCTGTCTCTGTCTCTGTCTCTGTCTCTGTCTCTGTCTCTCTCTCTCTCTCTCTCTCTCTCTCTCTCTCTCTCTCTCCCTATTTATCTCTCTCCAACTCTCTCTCACTCTCTCTCCCGAGCGCTCCACCTTCATCTCACGTCGACCGTGCCTCTTCTTTCGCACGCCCTCTCGTCTTCAGCTCCGGATTTCACCAGCTCCTCTTCAGAGTCTGCATGCTATCTGTACTTAAAAGGCCTCCTTTCATTCTGAAATCTCGGTCTGCCAACACACACACTGTGGCACATAACTCTCCCTCTCCTCCTCTCTCTATTTCTCTCTATAACACTCGCTATTTCTCTCTATAACATTTTTCCTCTCTGCGTTTTCATTTTCCCATGCTGATTTCTCTCTCCCTCTCTCTCCTTACACAAGCAAGGGTATCTCCCTGCACCCCCCCTCCCCCTCCTCCCGACCATTCCCTTCCTGATTCTGTTAATTCTACTTCCTGATTGAAGATAGAGGCTCCACATGGACCACATGGCCCTCTGATCACTTGTGTCCCTTAACATCGTCAGTATGTGTCGCACATGCACACACACACGCACACACACACACACACACACACACACACACATGCACATGGAGGATGCAATTACAGGTACAGGTCTTATCGGCTCACTGCCATCAGATCCAATTGAGTCTCATTGAGGGATATCTGGAGTGGGTCTGCAGGAGGGAGGTCTGCGCGCCGCATCGCTACGACATACACCAGACCGCTGGACTAGCAGGGCGTCTCCCCGGCTGACTTCACACGGCTCAGCCGATCGTTACAGACGTGGGTCCGTCGATCGAGCGTCGGGGGGTGGGGGGGGCACGACGGGAAGCCACAGCACAGCAGCACCCCCATCAAAGCTGCCCGCGCCCCTTATCTGAGGCTCACAGCCCGGACTCTGCTGCTGTGGTCAGTCAAACCGAATCCCCCCCCCTCACTCTCTCTTTCCTGCACCCGCCCCCCGCCCCCTTCTCCTCTGCCTCCCCCATTCCAGTACACAGGCTCCCCCAGCACCCCAGTGCAGTGTGCAGCCAGCGCAACCAGATCAAGGACATGACATTTACCGAAAACACGCCGCAATCTTCCAGCAGGCCGAGTATGAAGGGAACAACCTGCTCTGTACGACTTTGTGTCGTGTTGCGTGTGTGTGTGCATGAATGCGTGCGCGTGTGTGTTCTACTTCCTGTGAGACATATTCAAATCTACTGGGACAGGAAACACAGAAGGAAGAAAGACACCAGGATAACAATCCTTCTCTTCCGGTAATTAGAAATATATTAATTCATATTATTAATAAATCTTTGTAATTCACTCACAATTTTTTTGTTGATTGACAGGATCTTTGATCCAATCTTATAAGGAAAGGGAAATATAATAACAATATTACTGGAAGCAGGGCAGTTTCATGCTGCTTTACAACAACAACAACAACAACAACAACAACAACATCTAGATGCCCTCATGACTGCTGAGCCCCTGCAACCCAGACTCCCAAGTCTCTATCTCCAGCTCTACTTTAGTTTCACTGTGACAACAGAACAAACCCACTCCAACGTTGGTGCCCAGTGAGGGGGAGAGAGAGAGAGAGAGAGAGAGAGAGAGAGAGAGAGAGAGAGAGAGAGAGAGAGAGAGAGAGAGAAAAAAAAACAACAACAAACAAACAAGATGGTATTGTGTCAAGGAAAACCACGGTGACCTTTCCCTGTGGCTGAAAAAACTGTTGATAAGCTTCCACTACTGAGTAGGCCTGACAAGGCTCCACAATTCACATGTACACACACACACACACACACACACACACACACACACACAGGGCAAGAGGAGCCAAGCAGATGTTTCATGTGCTTTCTTTGTCTCATAACAGCTGACAACACAATGTCAGGGCCGCTAACACCAGTCAGTCATCCCCACCTGCTATGCTAGCGTGGGCCTTTATTAGCATCATCTGCTGTCCTAATGCTAATGCTACCACCTCGCATTGGCTTCATCAGAAAGGACATGTCATGGACATGCCCGTCTGCTACATTCTTCCAAGCCGCTCAAACTTGTTTCATCCCATTGAATCAGGGATTCAGGGATCAGGGATCCCTAGTCCACCCTAGTCCTAGTTGTTTGGTCGCTAGTTCAGACTGAATCAGGGTAAAACCCCAGGAGAGTGCATGCTGGCGCTCTCCTGAGTGTGTGTTGATGGCTGGTTTAACCTGTGGGCCTTGATGAGCTAATGCACCTCAGGTGTGCAGCCTCACCCAGGCCCAGACTAACCAGGTGAGGCTGCTTAAACCAGCCTCCAAACACACACACTCCACAAGGGCATTTAGCAGACACTTTTGTAAAGTACATTTGTCTGAAGAGAGTGAAACAACAACGGTGACGGTGCAGTAAGATTTTAATAGAACAAGTTTCAAGGACTCATAATTGCTAGGTTGACCCCTTTCTGGTAAACAGCAAGATGCTGAGGATAAGATCTTCCACGACGTTAACTACAGTTTTCTAAGTCCTGGGACGTACAAACATATCAGTAAGCGCTAAGGATCCAAGAGGGGATGGGATTCAAACCCTGGTTGGGGTAAGTGGGAGTGGCTTAGGGAGGAGACATTGTGGGGGAGGGGGGGTCCAGGTGAACAAGTCTTGAGTCTCTGACACACACATCCACCAGAGATGGTTAGAGGAAGAGGATAAGAAGAGGGAAGGTGGTGGTGGTGGAGGAGGAGGTGGTGGTGGTGGTGGTGGAGGGGGGCAGCATGAGCGAGAGAGTAGGAAGATGGGGCAGTTAGAGGGAGGGTCAGACATATCCATTCCGTCGTTAAAGTGCGCAAAACGACATTAAGCGTAATGAGAGTGAATAAAGACGGATGACAGCCGGCAGTGCGTGTGATAAACAAGGTTATGTGCTGTGCTGCGGACATGCAGCCTTAATCCTGTTAGCTCCTGTCTGAAGGGCTGTCCCCGGTCTGAGAAGCCACCCTCTTCCTCTCAGGTCCTTACTGTCGGCACAGCGGGACAGGGCACCCAACCACCACCCAAGTGTGTGTCACATGTGCGGTACGGCAGGTGTACCGCTGCCCCAGTCAGCATTTTGTAACATTTTACATTACATTTCAGATAAGATAAGATAAGATAGAACTTTATTAATCCCGAAGGAAATTCTTGATTTACATTTACATTTCGGAGACACTTGTGTCCAAATCGACTTACAATATATCGCTGAGAGTACAGTAACATTTTAATAGAATAGGTTTCAATTACTCATAACTGCTAGGTTAACCTCTTGTTGGTGAACAGCAAGATAGTTAGGATAAGATGCTGCAGTGTGTGTCTTTATCTCACCCTGTGGGCTTTAAATGCCCGTATGACACCCATTGCACTCTGAACCATCCCTGGAAGGAGGGATCCCCACTCTGAGGTTCCTCCTCGAGATTTCTTCCTTGTTAATTAAGGGAGTCGTTTCTTGCCCTTAGGGGGGCTTGGGCTAGGAGGGTGTCACAAATCACTTTTGGCCCATAACAATCTGGCCTGTAAAGCCCTTTGAGACTGTCTTGTGATTAAGGGCTATACAAATAAAATTGAATTGAATTGAATTGAATTGGGCTCTGAGCAGCTTCACAACCTGACTGATCTCGGGTCCAGAAGTCCGACAACACTCTGACAAACTTGGGGAGATTTTGGGGAGACTACACATTACATTACTGCACCGGAAACCAGCAAATGCGAGGGGTGGAGTCACGCATGCAGCGTTTCCTGTTTTGTTAGAAGTTAGATATTTTTGCGGACTCTGAGGTTTCATAATATGATTTTTGGCCTGTCTACTACTGGAGTTTAATTTTAAACATTTTAGACACATTTTCTGAGGCCGTTTTATTCGTCCCACCGGCTATGAAGATACAGACAATAGCAAGACCAAGCTATCGTTTTAGTTGTCTGTCCTTTATTAGCAAATATGGAAGAATAAATACAATTCTTCATCGCAAGGGCATACGAGCTGCAAATGCATTGTGTCAGATCTCCTGAAGCTTAGTGTGTGCTTCAGAAGCCGTATTCTTTATGAGATCTCCAGATACAATCAGTTTGCTACCGGTGATAGCGCTGCAGAAGAGAAGACTCTTCTGGCAGCTCTATCTGCCCGGGATATCTGGATATTATGTCAACAGGTCCTAGTATCATCTTCTAAAAGCGGAATGTAGTCTGGTTTCAGGTCAAGTTTTGGCTCATAGTCATTTAAGTAATTAATATAACCTAGAGACATATAAACCTCTGACTGAAGTTTTTTTGGCTCCCTTCAAATCGCTGGTCAGCCAGATCACGTTTGTTGTGGTTCCGCCAGTCCGGCCCAGGAAATGATTTGCAGATAATAGATCTCGTCATTTCTTCGAGCTTTATTCCTCAGATTGCACATCCTCCACCTCCTTCTTTCTTCTCCCCCACCCGACTGTGTGGCCTAGATGGTGAGGTCTTCATTTGCGCATATAATTACCTCCTTAAGCTTGTTAACATTGTCCAGGCCCTCTGTCTGTTTTGCTCTCTCTCTCTCTCTCTCTCTCTCTCTCTCTCTCTCTCTCTCTCTCTCTCTCTCTCTCTCTCTCTCTCTCTCTCTCTCTCTCTACTCCCCTTCGCTTTCCCCTCCTCCTGTTCATTAATCAGATGTTCGCTCCCAGAAACAAATCAAGTGTCTTTATTTTCCTTCTCGTGTTGTTCCTCTGGAGGATTGCTACCCCCTCCTCTCCCTCGCTGCCTCCATTAACCCCTTCACCCCCAGACCCCTTTCCTTCTCTCTCTCTCTCTCTCTCTCTCTCTCTCTCTCTCTCTCTCTCTCTCTCTCTCTCTCTCATCTCCTCATCGATTTCACTTGACTTCATCTGCGCTGATCCTCTCGTCCCGCAATCCTGTCCGAGTCTTTGAGACGTGACAACTGTACTGACACTGTAACAAAGGGGAACTACGGACACCACAGCCACAAGTAAACATTGGCAACGGATAAATGTGCCGAAGCATCGTGTCTGATGCAGTTTTAATCGCTGGACTCATTATTTCCATGCCGAGTGTGTATCAGACTCTCTGTACGTCTGTTGCTCACAAGATGAAGAGCTTCTGATGTGCAGGGGAACACACTGTGGAGAACAAGTGCTTGTTCCACAAACTGCAGAGAACAGAGTTGCATGCAGGCCACCTATTAACGCAGCGCACTGACTGGTGGATGGATCGATGCCAGGCGAGACTTACCCAAAATATTAGAAGAGAAGAGAAGAGAATATATTTGATATTAGATTACAGGTACATGATATTGGATATTATATTAGATTAGATTAGAGTTGATTTAATCAGCATAAAACCCTGCTTGCTTCTATAGAGACT
>PIJE02000001.1:398301-403301 GCA_002895965.2 Coryphaenoides rupestris
CCCCGCAGTTGCATTGACAACTTGATCAAAAGGGAACTCTGGCGCGCGCCTGCACACAGCTCGATGCGCTACCATCGATCCTCCGCGCCAGGCCTCCTCCACTCTGGAGGGGTGACTTGTTGACGCTGTCTCCCTGTCTCCGAACTACTGATGAGGCTGATGGTGTTTTAAACTGAACGAGAGAGTGAAGAGAGGGCTGGGAGAGTGAAGCACTCCGGTGTGTGTTTGTTGCACTGCTCCCGCATCTCACTGGGTATTTTAGATGCCCATTATATTATATTATGAATTAATTATTCATTCTGATGTGAAGTGATCCAAAGTGTGGTGTGGTTTGTCCATAAAATAAACATAAGGATAATTTAGAAGACTTTTCTGACCTTCATTTCCAATCAAAGTGAAGACATATCCTATCCACAGTCTAGTCAATAGGATGCGTCCTCCCTGACCACCTGTCCTACATCCTGGGTGTAACCTGGTTAGTGTGTTTGATACATGATGCCTGTCATTCCTCATCTCCTTACTGCTCTAGTGGCAGAAATCCTTTTTTTTATGACTCCTCATCCTGAATGAGCTGCTAGACAAATTTAATCTTCACACATACACACACACCGATGCACACACACACATACACGCGCGCACACACTCAATTTACATGTGTAAGGCAGCTTCTATGTGTGTGTGTGTGTGTGTGTCCTTGTTTGGCACATATCTGTCCCACATACTGTGATTATCGTTTAAATGTGTTATCGCAGAAATTAAAACGGCTGTCTTGGTCAATCGTATCTTAATCCGACAGAATGCGTTCATAAAGCGACAAGATTATGTTGTCGTGGCTAATGGCTTATTTAATTCGGCAAATTCACGTAACTTATTTGGTATAAAGCATCATCTTGAATGTGACATTAAATGACGGATCATCTAAAGCGGCGTTGTCTCTCCGTATAATCCGCTATTGAGGGTAAATTTAATGGGCTGACAAAACGCGCGCTCAAACGCACGCACAGCACACAGACACACAGACACAGACACCCACACACACACAGACACATGCTCCCCTCAAGGAGTGTGTGTGCCACAAGCCGTTTTCTTGTCAGTCAACAGAAAACTTGGAGAGACACATGAACTTTGTTGTCGCCGTGTAGCAGAAGACAGTGGGTCAATTGAGTCTAAATTTAGATGTGGGTCTGGCCAATAAAGGCTGTCTTCAGGGCTGTGATTTGTGGGCAGCGGGAGGGACTGAGGGGGGGAGGGGGGCTCCTCAGATAAAGACATCATTTAGTCCAAAAGGTCAAACAGCCACTTTACTTTTTAACATTCCCCTTTTTTATCTCCTCTATCTTTGAACAAAATTCTTGCTCATTCAGAGCTGCAGCTTCCTGTGTCCGCATGTCACTCAATCACACACACACACACACACACACACACACACACACTCACTCTCACACACACACACACACACACACACAAGGGAGTGTATTCTCTGAAACAGGAAATCTATGCATTTTTTAAACCACTAGCGGGGTTAGAGATGTATAAGAATTACTTATTTCCGGAGGATTTTCATTCGTTTTTTACATTTATTTTGCGCTTTTAAATATTTCATGATTATATGGCCCGTTATTTATCTTTCCTCCAACACCTTGAGGGGAGGGGGGGCGGTGAGGTTTTGTCATTTTAACAGCCAGTGACATATCTCTGTCCCCGGGGGAAATACCCTATTTCTCTCCTCTGCAAACTGCACTGAAAAAGCAATAAGGTAATTCACTTTGTCAAATTAATTTAACGTGTTGTTTGTGAGACCCCCTTTATTTGCCATCCCCTCCTCGACTCTCACAGAGCATGCAGGTTCAACTGTATAATTGGCTGGCTGGTTTTTATGTGTCTTTGTGTACCGGCTTTCTGCTGCCGCGGGGTAACCGAGGGGAGACACGTCGTTATTTTAGATTAAAGCCCCCCGGAGTGCGCTGCTTTGTTTCACCGATGCACTAATACAGTCAGGATGAGGTGAGGACATGAGAGAGAGAGGGGGAGAGAGAGACACAGAGAGAGAGAGAGAGAGAGAGAGGCTGACAAGGACAACAAGGAAGCTGATCTTTGTAGGTGGAAGTGGATCACCTCGATGTCTAGAAAGAAAGGGAGCCAGCAGGCTTTAAGTGATGCCTGGCTCCGCCCGAGTGGGGGGGGGGGGGGTTGGAGGGGTGGGGTTAGAGTTACTCCACCGACACTTCCCTCCCTCCTCCGCCCACCTCCTCCACCACCCCCCCCCCCGCCCCCCCGTGCATCTCCTCCGCACCACGCTGGCCGTTAAATCAATCCCCACCCAACCTCCCGCCGCCTCCCCGCTGGGCTCAGTTACTCTGCCCCACCCTCCTCCACCCCTGTCTCCGCCTCCATTCTCTCCATAATCATGTGACCACAGCCCACGACATGTTGATCCACCTGACCCTTCCACGCCCTAAATCACCACCAACGTATTCTCCACCACACCCTGACAATATGTCCCCCGCCACCACCTCCACCCACCTTTACCAGCCCCACCACCTCCACCCACAACCCCCCCACCTCCACCCACCCCCCAACACTTGACACGCAGCGGGGCAGCCTCCCACCGCAAGCCCAAATCAAGCAGCCTCCATTTTGACAGCTTCCTGGAGATGCTGTCAAAGAGACACACACACACACAAACACAACCATGCAAACCATGCCGACGGAGACGGAAGCGAGCCGGCGTGCTAGTCAGGCTGAGACGTCGTGCAAATCGACCTCCACTACCCACCATTCTGCTGGCTAACGTACAGTCTCTGGACAATAAGTTATGCGAGCTACAGGCTCGTATTCAATTCCACCGGGAAACTAAGGACAACTGCATAATCTGCCTGACAGTGACATGGATGTCAGAGGGGGTTGCCGACTCAGCCATCGAGCCGACAGGATTTTCCGTCCACCGCGCGGACAGAACAAAGACTCTCTCTGGTAAAGATCGTGAAGGGGGTGTATGTCTCATGATAAACAGATCTTGGTGCAACCAAAGTCATGTGCATACCCTCAAGTCTTTCTGTTCCCCGGACCTGATGCTTATGTGCCGACCATTCTGGCTACCGTGGGAGTTTACAGCAGTAACCGTGACTGCTGTGTACATTCCCCCTCAAGCCAACACGGACATAGCGTTGAAGGAACTTTATGGGGCTATCAGCGAACAGGAGTCGGCACACCCTGAGGCTGCTTTCATTGTGGCGGGGGACTTCAATAAGGCGAATTTGAAGAAAGTTCTCCCGAAGTTCTACCAACACATAACAAGCAACACACGGGGCGAGCGGATCCTCGACCACTGCTACACCCCCTTCCGGGACGGCTACAAGGCCCTCCTCCGCCCACCGTTCGGCAAATCGGAACTACTCCCCGCCTACAGGCAGAGACTGAAGCAGCAACCAATCGCTGTGAAGGAGGTCCAATGCTGGTCGGACCAATCGGAGTCTATGCTGCAGGATTGTTTTGATCACGCTGACTGGGACATGTTCCGGGTCGCGTCGGACAATAACATCAGCGAGTACGCGTCCTCAGTCACTGGGTTCATCAACAAATGCATAGACGACGTTGTTCTTACTAAGTCGGTTTGGATTTATCCCACCCAGAAACCGTGGATTAATGGCGATGTCCGCGCTGCACTCCGCATGCGTAACGCCGCCTTTGACTCCGGGAATATGGTGGAATATACGAGAGCCCGCTACGACCTCCACAAGACAATCGGCTCTGCCAAGCAGGAGTATAAGAACAGGGTGGAGGACAAATTCAAGAGCCATGACGTGAGGGGTGTGTGAAAGGGGCTGCAGACAATGACGGACTTCAGAGGGAGAACCAGCGGTGTAGAGAACTCCTCTACCTCCCTCCCAGGCGAGCTAAACACCTTTGCTCAGTTCGACGTGAACGGCAGCCCGCCGAAGTCAGCACTGCCTGAGGAGACCAGCCTGCTGAACATCTCAGAGGCTGACGTGCGCAGAGCCTTCAAGCGGGTGGACATCCGGAAGGCGGCAGGCCCCGACCACATCCCGGGGCGCGTCCTCAGAGCATGCGCAGACCAGTTGGCAGGAGTCTTCGCAGACATCTTCAACCTGTCCCTGTCCCAGGCTGTTGTTCCCGAGGTCTTCAAGATGTTCATCATTGTGCCTGTCCCGAAACACCCCAAGGTAACCTGCCTGAATGACTGGAGACCCGTAGTCCTCACCTCGATTGTCAGTAAATGCTTCGAGAGGTTGATCAAGGACTTCATTTGTTCCATGTTGCCTGCCACACTGGACCCATGGCAATTTGTGTACCGTCAAAACAGATCCACCGACGACGCGATTGCCATGGCACTTCACACTGCCCTCTCTCACCTGGAGGGGAAGAACTGTTGTGTGCGAATGCTGTTTGTGGACTTCAGCTCAGCGTTCAACATGATAGTTCCTGCCAAGCTCGACACCAAGCTCAGGAGTCTAGGCCTGCACCCGACCATGTGCAGCTGGATACTGGACTTCCTGTCGGGCCGCCGCCAGCTGGTGAGGATGGGCAGCACCACCTCAGAGCCACTGACCCTCAACACTGGAGCCCCTCAGGGATGCGTATTGAGCCCTCTCCTCTACTCCCTGTACACCCACGACTGCATGGCTATGCACAGCTCCAACATCATCATCAAGTTTGCTGACGACACGACAGTGTTGGGACTGATCGCCGACAACGACGAGACAGCCTACAGGGAGGAGGTCGGATCACTGGCACAGTGGTGCCAGGAGAACAACCTCGCCCTCAACGTCAAGAAGACCAAGGAGCTGATCGTGGACTACAGGAAGTGGAGAGGAGAGCACGCCCCCATCTCCATCGACGGTGCTGCAGTAGAGAGGGTCAGCAGCTTCAAGTTCCTCGGCGTGCACATCTCCGAGGACCTCACCACTCACACCACACACGTGGTGAAAAAGGCCCAACAACGCCTGTATTTCCTCAGGCGACTGAGGAAATTCAACATG
>PIJE02000001.1:408301-548301 GCA_002895965.2 Coryphaenoides rupestris
CTCTACTACTACTATCTCTCTTTCTCGTTAATGACACACTCCTGTCCGTCTCCCTGGAAATGGCTGCTTGCCTCCCGCTCCCCTCCTACCTCCACAGGTTTAAAGATGGCCTCTGGAAGTGCTTCTCTCCACGGGCAGCTCCTTCTGTGCGTCTCCTGCTCCACACTGTGCTAACGTGTAGTTGAGCCTATTTCTCCCTCTCCTCTATCATCTATTGACTGTGCCTCGCTGCTCTGAGCTGATGCTGCAGTGATAGAAAAACACACCCTCTCACGGCCGCTGTCTCTCCTCCCTGCCTCTGATTGGCTGCCTCTTAGAGGTGACATCACCCTCCTTCTCTGCCTCCACCCCCCACCCTTCTCTCTCTCTCTCTCTCTCTCTCTCTCTCTCTCTCTCTCTCTCTCTCTCTCTCTCTCTCTCTCTCTCTCTCTCTCTCTCTCATATATTAATATATGGATTCTGGCCATGGCTTTATTGTATTCCCACAGAGCCCTTCTCCTCCTCTCTGCTCTGCTGATGCACCCCCCCCCCCCCCCCCCCACCCCCACTCTCTGTGTCTCTCTGCTGTCTCCAGTATCCAGCTTCACACTATCCATCCACCATAAGCACGTTGCTCCTGGGCATAGAGAGAGCACACAGCGTCCAGACCACCCCACACACCACAACACAACACACACACCCCCCATCTGCTGCGCTTCAGTCCCCAGCGCCCAGCCCCGGAGTTAACAGCCTGCGCAGGTGTAGTGATGATCATGGCCCACATTTGGCTGCACCAGGGTGCCTGTCACGCCCTCCACTTCTACCTTCTACCTCCTAGCTATTCCTCTACCTGTGTGTAAGTGTGTGTGTGTGTGTGTGTGTTGGTGTGTGTTGGGGGCGTATGTGTGTTGGGGGCGTGGCTGCTCCCTGGCTCATCATCCACCACGCTCACCTGCTCTGCCTCTCACACCTGAGGCCCATCAACTCATCAGCCACCCAGTAGAAGAACCCCGGCCTTCCATCCACTCATCGCCAGATCGTGTTGGTATTTTCCCCCTCAGTATCGCTTCTTGGCTCCTTCGTAGTTTTCCTGATGGTAAATGAAGAATGGATTGCATTTATTTAGCGATTTTATCCAAAGTGCTTTACAGTTGCCTCACATTCACCCATTCATACACCGACGGCGGTGCCAACCATGCAAGGTAACAACCAACACGTCAGCTTGGTTGCTCAGGGACACCTCGACACTTAGCTAGGAGGCGGAGCCTGGGGATCGAACCAGCAACCTTCATGTTGCCAGACAACCGCTCTTAGTATTTTTTCATTCCCGTAACCAACCTCGCTCTACCTTGTCAGATCCCGCCCATCCTGGAATTCCCTCCTGCCTGTCGACCTGCTTCTTTCTGTCTACCTGCCTGCCTGCCTGTCTGTCCTTCCCGGTTCCCTACGTCACCCCGTTTTTTTGTCACTTACTGTACCTTTCCCGTCCTGCTGTGTCTGCACTTGGGTCCTCTGTACAAACCACAACAGCGCCTCTCTTGTCTCTCTTTGATTCATAGATGGTACGGAGGGCAAGGGGGTCTCCAGGCCCGCCCATCAGCAGGAACATCAGTCCAGTCCTACGCCAGACTTTTGACAGGCTTTGTGGAATGCCGCCTATGAATCAAAACGAATCAAAACATGCGGCTTGTAGTCTCTTATCGTACGTGGGGGTGGGTGGGGGGGGGGGGGGTGCGCTGATTGCAGGGGAGCGAGGGTCTGGGTGGTGTAGTGTGTGTGCCTTTGTTGTGACATCTCTTTGCTGTTGTCTGGCAGGGCAGCTGGTTTGATGAAGCACAACAGCAGCACCCAGGGAGATGCCGCGCTACGCTGTTTGTGTGGTGAGCTGGGGATCGGTGGTGGTGACTGGAACACAATGACGCATCCCGCAATACACACCCAGGCACCCAGCACTTAGCTTCATCATCCTAAACAGTGGGGAGCATGTGGGAGTGAGTAACTGGGTAACTGGGCGCGCACGCACACACACACACACACACACACACACACACACACACACACACACACACACACACACACACACACACACGCATACACCAT
The DNA here is from genome assembly GCA_002895965.2 of Coryphaenoides rupestris. Classification (NCBI taxonomy): domain Eukaryota; kingdom Metazoa; phylum Chordata; class Actinopteri; order Gadiformes; family Macrouridae; genus Coryphaenoides; species Coryphaenoides rupestris. The sequence goes on from PIJE02000001.1 coordinate 410,381, forward strand.
CTTTTCGTTTTTGTAGTTAATCTTCTCTGTTAATTGTTCATTCATGGAAATTGTCTGTCTATCTCTCTGTCTGTCTATCTATCTATCTCTCTGTCTAACTGTCTGTCTGTCTGTCTATCTATCTAACTGTCTATCTGTCTATCTATCTGTCTATCTGTCTATCTTTCTATCAATCTAACTGTCTGTCTGTCCATCTATCTAACTGTCTATCTATATCCATATCTAAAATTGTACTACAAGGGAGAGTATAGGGTTGTCTCTTCTGTTCACCTCCCCCCCCCCTGCTCTGGGTGCCTGTTTCTGTTGACTGGAGTGGGGGTGGGGGGGGCAGGGGCCATCTGCCAGGCCCCTGCCAATACCAGGCTCTGCCACCTGCAGGCTCAGCCAGCCAGCCAGCCAGCCAGGCCAACAGCAGCTCCAGGCAGACCAGGCAGCAGCAGAGAGCTGGGAGGGATGATGGATGATGCTGACGGTGGTGACCCTGACATGTTCTGTGCCGGTGCTATGGAGGCGGGGGGGGGGGGGGGTCCCACCATAGCTCAGTACTAGGAAAGCTGAAGGGGAAGTTCACACCCTAACATGGGATGGGCGGGGTGGTGGTTTGGGAACTCATTCATGTGGAAGATTGGGTCATGGATGGGATGAATGGGAATTATTTGTTCATTTGTTCGATGTGTGCTGTGGTCATTGATGTTAGATCATAATTTAAGTGAATGATTTGATTTCATAAAAGATTATTGTGGCGTGTGTGTGTGTGTGTGTGTGTGTGTGTGGTTGGTGTCTGGTTTAAGCAGTCACCCAGCAGTCTAATCAGCCAGGGACAGGTGAGGCTGCACCCCTGCGGTGTATTGGCCAATTAGTGCACACAGGTTAAACCAGCCATCAACACACACACAGCGCTAGCACGCTAGCATGTACCATCTGCTCTGTCTTTCGTTCTACAACCTCAAACTCTACAATAATCCAGATTATTACACATTCAACTGCCTGTGTCAATCGAGGCATTTGAAATACAATTTCATGAGGAAATGATATTCCATCATCACCTGCATGAAACATGGAGTCAAGGTGGAGGGTGAAAGTTCCCCTCCTCACGTTCAAAGGTTGTGGTGTGTGTTGTTGATCGCTGTGAGGTAAACATCAGGCCGACTGAGGGCTGGGAGCCGACGTCCAGCCTCCCTCTAAGTGGTCATCAGAGTGGGCTTACACACTGCCGGTAATGTAATATTTAATGGCTACTAGTACACACAGGAAGGTGGAGTGTGTGTGGGGGTGCGGTGGGGGGGGGGGGGGGGGGGGGGGACAGCATGTAGGAAGTGTCTGTCAGGCTAATCGATAATGTGGGATAATGTCTCTCCTGTCGCTCTCTCTCTTGAGCCACGACACTATTCTGTCACCACTTCTCCCTCTCTCTCTCCCTCTCCCTCTCTCGCTTTTTTACTCCCAGTGAGTCACTTTGGCTGAGCAGTAGAAGGAGTAAGTGGTCTATGACGAAGAATGGAGGAAATGTTGAGACAGAGAGAGAGACAGAGAGAGAGAGAGACAGACAGAGACAGAGACAGAGAGAAAGAGAAAGAGGGAAGAGAGAAGAGACAGAGAGACAGAGAGACAGAGAGACAGAGACAGGGAGAGGAGAGAGACAGGGGAGACAGACAGAGAGAGAGAGAGAGAGAGAGAGAGAGGAGAGAGAGAGAGAGAGAGAGGAGAGAGAGAGCGGGAGAGAGAGACAGAGAGGGAGAGACAGGGAGACAGACAGAGGGAGAGAAGAGAGAGAGAGAGAGAGAGACAGGGAGACAGAGAGAGAGACAGGGAGACAGAGAGACAGGAGTGAGAGAGACAGAGAGAGAGGAGAGAAATATGAGGAGAGCGACAGAAAGAGATAGAGAGAGAAACAATAGAGAGAGAGACAATTATCTCCACAAGAAAATGTGTGTTGAGAACACGCTGCAAAATAAGATGGGAATGTGGCATGCAGAGAGAGGCAGGGGGATGCGAAGAGAGAGAGAGCAAGGAGACGAGGCATCGTTTGAGAGAGAGTCTCATCAGTTAAAACAGACCCCCAGGGGGAACAGTGTGTCCAACATTGTAAACGACTGTGTCAGAGTTGAAGAGGGAGAGAAAAAAAACTGCAGGAAGCAGAAGTTTCAAAAGTGAAGCGTTGGAGACGCAGAGTGCAGCCTCGTCAGGAGAAGTGCCACGGGACTCGGGAGGCGCCATTGGTGGTGTTAGTTTGACATTTTCTATATAAAGATGTGTGTGTGTGAGAGAGAGAGAGAGAGAGAGAGAGAGAGAGAGAGAGGAGAGAGAGAGAGAGAGAGAGAGAGACGAGAGAGAGAGAGAGAGAGAGAGAGAGAGAGAGAGAGAGAGAGAGAGAGAGAGAGAGAGAGAGAGAGACAGAGACAGAGACAGAGAGAGAGACAGAGAGAGGAGACAGAGAAAAACAAGAATGAGTCTTGAAGGGAGAAACCAACATCCAGAGAGAGGCACAGGGAATTTTAGAGAGAGAGAGAGAAAGAGAGAGAGAGAGAGGGAGGGGAAGAGTTCACAACGGGATAAGACAAGCTGGAAAGCAAGATGCAAGGGTTCTATTGGAGGGTTCCAATCATGTGATCTGTTCCATAAAACTAGTTCAAGTCTGCCGTCTTGGGAGTTCTTGACCAACAAAATTCCAGAAACAACCAAGCAAGCCATTGTTATTCTAGAGTCTACATTTACATTTACATTTAGGGCATTTGGCAGACGCCTTTATCCAAAGCGACAAAGAGTACAGGAGGACGAATAGAACGAGTTTCATAATTGCTAAGTTGCCTGCATAAGTAGCTGGGCAGGCGTGTGATTCTAAGCGTGCTACAACATCTGAGAACGAACAACAATGCTAAGTGCCATTAATAAATGTCAAGACGTACAAACACGCAGGTTAGTCATAGTGCTGGGATTATCAGAGGAGGGATGGGCGGCCCGAGGTAATGTGCAGCCGTCTCAGTTGAACTCGGAACAGGTAACTGTTGGGCTCTTGATATTCCGGGGAGAACCATGAAGCGAGAATGTTTAAATGCAGCGAGAGAGAGAGAGAGAGAGAGAGAGAGAGAGAGAGAGAGAGAGAGAGAGAGAGAGAGAGAGAGAGACAGGGAGACAGAGAGAGAGAGAGAGAGAGAGAGAGAGAGACAGGGAGACAGACAGAGAGAGAGAGAGTTAGGCTGGAAGACTGGAAGAAGGAGAGAAATATGAGGAGAGCGACAGAAAGAGATAGAGAGAGAAACAATAGAGAGAGAGACAATTATCTCCACAAGAAAATGTGTGTTGAGAACACGCTGCAAAATAAGATGGGAATGTGGCATGCAGAGAGAGGCAGGGGGATGCGAAGAGAGAGAGAGCAAGGAGACGAGGCATCGTTTGAGAGAGAGTCTCATCAGTTAAAACAGACCCCCAGGGGGAACAGTGTGTCCAACATTGTAAACGACTGTGTCAGAGTTGAAGAGGGAGAGAAAAAAAACTGCAGGAAGCAGAAGTTTCAAAAGTGAAGCGTTGGAGACGCAGAGTGCAGCCTCGTCAGGAGAAGTGCCACGGGACTCGGGAGGCGCCATTGGTGGTGTTAGTTTGACATTTTCTATATAAAGATGTGTGTGTGTGAGAGAGAGAGAGAGAGAGAGAGAGAGAGAGAGAGAGAGAGGGAGAGACAGAGACAGAGACAGAGAGAGAGACAGAGAGAATGGAGCTTAGAGGAAAAACAAGAATGAGTCTTGAAGGGAGAAACCAACATCCAGAGAGAGGCACAGGGAATTTTAGAGAGAGAGAGAGAAAGAGAGAGAGAGAGAGGGAGGGGAAGAGTTCACAACGGGATAAGACAAGCTGGAAAGCAAGATGCAAGGGTTCTATTGGAGGGTTCCAATCATGTGATCTGTTCCATAAAACTAGTTCAAGTCTGCCGTCTTGGGAGTTCTTGACCAACAAAATTCCAGAAACAACCAAGCAAGCCATTGTTATTCTAGAGTCTACATTTACATTTACATTTAGGGCATTTGGCAGACGCCTTTATCCAAAGCGACAAAGAGTACAGGAGGACGAATAGAACGAGTTTCATAATTGCTAAGTTGCTTGCATAAGTAGCTGGGCAGGCGTGTGATTCTAAGCGTGCTACAACATCTGAGAACGAACAACAACAAGTGCCATTAATAAATGTCAAGACGTACAAACACGCAGGTTAGTGCTAGGATTATCAGAGGAGGCTGGGGGGGGGGGGTTATGCAGAGTCCAGGTGAACTCGGAACAGGTGGGTCTTGAGTCTCCTGCGGAAGCTGGCGAGCAACTCGGCCATCCTTACATGAGCCGGGAGCTCATTCCACCACTGTGGAGCCAGAACCGTGAAGATTTGGGACTTGGAAGAGTGATGTTTGGCTGCTTTTAGTGAAGGTGGTTCCGTTTGGCGGAAGTTGTACAGTGGAGTGCTCGGGCTGGGGCATAGGGTCTGACTAACGTTTGGAGGTAGGTAGGGGCGGTTCCATTTACAGCCATGAAGGTCAGTACCAGTGTCTGGAATCTAATGCGAGCGATTACCGGGAGCCAGTGGAGGTTGCGGAAGAGGGGGGTTACATGGGAGAATTTTGGTAAGTTGAACACGAGGTGCGCTGCTGCGTTCTGGATGTGTTGTAAGGGCTTGCTTGCTGAGGCGGGGACTCCAGCCAGGAGAGAATTGCAGTAGTCGAGACGAGTGATGACGAGCGCTTGACCAGGATCTACGCTGCTTCACGTGTGAGGAAGGGCCAGATCTTGCGGATGTTGTAGAGAGCAATTCTACAAGATCGGGCCACAGAGTCTACTGGGTCGACACACCCCTGCCTGTCACTGCCTGCCCCTGAATGTATTCCTGGGAGATTAACTTTTTTTCACATTTTCAGACACCTGAATGTTGCTATACACAGTCTGTGATACAGCATGCATAACACGTGTATAAAATGAATTTGTTACGTTTATCAGCCGCATTTTGAGACATGCGTATAACTGCAGGCTTCCGCTAGCTCAGTACCCTTCACAGTTTATAGCTCGTAGGTAACCCCTCGCTGGTGTCAGTAAATAAAATGGCGCTCACTCTGGCAGGTGTTGTGTCTAACTGAGCCTGATGTTTACCCGATGATGGCAATCTGGAGCATGATTCAGTTTTAATCCATGATTTCAGCAGCAGACCTGAAATCTAGTGATGAATACCTTGCAGTTCCTGTCGTCAGATTTTAAATGGGCATTTTCCCTTTATTTCTGGGACATAATTTAAAAATTTTAAATGATTAATTTAATTAATTGATTAATTATGTAGAAAATTGACAAACCCCACCTTGTGTGTTTTTCTAGCTTCCCGAATAAAAAAAAACTTATTTCAGTCATTTTAGATTTATTATTTTTTTTATGTGGAAACAGCTGTTTGTTCCCAAAGTGTGCGGGGCTACCTAGCTCTATTATAATGGCAGAAAATTACCAAGATGGTGGCTTGGAACGTGCGTACATATACGCTCCAAAACCATCCCAGCCACGTGGCTAGCGGTGCTGGGGGAGGGGCAGAGCACTTGGCTGTTGCTAGGCTGCTGAGGTGGACCCTGGACTCTGTGGCCCATTGATCCCTGCTAAAGTCATTAGCTGGCTGGAGGTCAGCGGACCGAGGCTGACCCACCGTTAATCACTCGCTAATTGATGGGAAATTGCTCTGATTTAGTTTGCTGTCATGCCCAGACTGCCCGACGCGCGCACGCACACGCACACACACACACACACACACACAGGCCAGCTGGTACATGCAACACTTCACCCTAGCGCCCTACCAAACACGTTGCCCTGAAGGATGCAGTAGCAGCACATTAACACGCATGTCCGTGATCACCATGATCACGACGATGAACATGGTGATGGGGGTTGCACACACAACAAGAGGTTGGACGTGGAGGTTGGAGGGGGATGAGGAGGAGGCAAGGGGTTCACAGGCTTTGCATTTTATATGCTATTCAAATGGCTGATGTGTGATATTCAAAGATCTGTTTTGCATTGGAGTTTGGGGAACTGGCCACATGAACGGCGGATCTATGTTTAGAAAGCACAGGGTGGCATGTTTATTGCTGCACATTTACACAGACTCACTCTTTCCTCCACAGATAGAAATGCTTACGTGTCTCTTATCTGGTATCACCACAATGTAAATGGTAAATGGATTGCATTTACATAACGCTTTTATCCAGAGTGCTTTACAGTTGCCTCACATTCACCCATTCATACACAGACGGCGGTGCCAACCATGCAAGGTAACAACCAACACGTCAGGAGCAGGTAGGGTTAAGTGTCTTGCTCAGGGACACCACGACACTTAGCTAGGTGGAGCTCAGGGATCGAACCAGCAACCTTCCGGTTGGCAGACAACCACTCTACCTCCTGAGCTACTGCCGCCCCACAATGTAACTGAACAGGAGTGACGTGATCATCGTGTGCATGTCATTGTCATCCAATCAGGTGGCTGTAAAAAGGCAACAAGGGGAGCAGCATGTCTGATGCATCCAGAGCCCTTCTCATTATTCCGATCATAAATGCCTCAGGGTTGATTCACTTCCTCACTGCATGTGTGTGTGTGTGTGTGTGTGTGGGGGGGGGGGGGGGGGCTGGTACACATTCCTTCAAATAAACTCACTTTCACCACAGCTATGTTGCGTGGTTAAGGCGGACAGGTTTTCTCTATTAAAATGTCACAACGTGCCCAATGACATGCCATTCGAACCCGCACACACGCACACACACACACACACACACACACACAGCGACCACACATAGCTCTCTGCACGCAGGGATCTCCATTAGTACACAGCGACCTTTCATTTAAACCCTAACTGTCATCTGTGGTTTAGATCTAAGGAGTCAAAGGTATATGTGCTTATGTTCCTGTGTGTGTGTGTGTGTGTGTGTGTGTGTGTGTGTGTGTTGTGTGTGTGGTGTGTGTGTGTGTGTGTGTGTGTGTGTGTGTGCTGTCCTTTGGAGCACAGTGAGTTGACTCCACACTTGACTCCCCTTCCGATCCGAGCACGCAGGGCAGAGTCGACTATAACACGATAACAACATCCCTGGGTCACGCTACAACACAATTTCCTGTTTTTTATAATTTTTAGGAAAGTGATATTTATCGAGCCAGTGTGGAATGGCATCACCTTGTAATACACTCTGGGATAAAAGGGAAAACATGATCTCTGGTCTGCTATGTTTCGCCCCTCACAGCCAGAGCAGAAATAGAAAGCTAATCAGGAGGTGATGACAAGCCCTTTTGGTTCCTAACAACGCATAGCCCAACACCACGACCCCCACTACCACCACCACCCCCACCACCGCTACCACCCCCAACACCACCCACTCCAGGTGCCGGTGGCCGGCTCCTGGAGAGAGCCACTCTAGCAGTGCTTGGTAAATGGATTGGATGCAACATTTTCTCTCCAACTGCACAAAGAAAAAAAAGAAATGTCTTCACTCACAGCGCAAAAAAACACTCACATAATCAGAAATGCTCCGACTGCTCCACTCTCATCTGCATGGGGGCACTCTGCATTCATCAACAACCCACAAATCAGGCCCTGGATGAACTGTGCTTAATGATTAAGGGTGGGGAAGAATTAAGTGTGTGTGTGTGTGTGTGTGTGTGCGTGCGTGCGTGCGTGCGTGTGCGTGTTGTGCCCAGTAGCTGTAAACAGTATTTCTGCTAACTGGTCTGTCATGTATAGGCACCAGATGTTGCGGGCGATGGCTGCCACGACAACAGTGACCGGGTCTCCTCGTGACGCACCCATCTGTAGTCCAGGCTTCCCGGAGACGGATCACAAATCACAGACAGTTCAATGGGAAAATGTAAAAAGCGGTATTGTCTGTGCTTTCTGTTGCTCACACACAAAGTAGCCCTTATTAATGAACTGCTCCATCAGCCCTATATCGTCCCCAGTCCTCATCTGTCGAATCATGGACAAGGACAGATCGACCACTCCCACTGCTGCTGGCTTCATGGCCTGTGAAGTTAGTGCTCCTAGATTGTATCAACCTCGTCATCTAGTCCCTTTTTATATTGTTTCCTATAGTCAGATCAAACAAGTGCACTCAATCAATGATTGTCTCTCTCGCTCGTCCAACCATCGAGTGGTTGGTTCTGATGCACACACATACACAAATAATTCAATATTGCCTCTCACCACCAAATGGACGCGTAGAGCATGTAATGAGATACATCAGAGTGACTTGCTAGAAACCTGATACACTGAGTGACATGAGAAACAGGCGTGACTGGAGATGTTGCATCGAGTCTCACTGTCTCCCCCAAGTGGAAAAACCTCCACAACGCATTATAAACTCAATTGGTTAAAAAAGGCAGACAAATAATTCCCACATAATTGGTGATCAAAAGCAAGCCACATATACAAATAATGAGTGTTATTCGAGTCTTAAAGATGAGACTTGGTTTTAATCCACAATGAGCTTGTGCTCAAACTTTAATGTGCGAACGAACATCATCACGTAAAACCCAGCCTGTCGCTACTCTTGTTCCTCCGTCACTACCAACATCATCATGGTCATATAATTAGATAGTTCCCTCTGCTGGTCACCTTACGTATTGCAGTTGATTCATTGCACATCAACACATCCCCCTTCCTTTGAAGCTGTGAACAAAACATGCCTTAACATACATGATACTGGAATCGTGAACAACCAGATTCACATTTTTCATTACAAATTATGTATATATATATTTTCTTCTTCTTCTTGTTAAACAATGCATTCTAATACCAAAAGCTCTTTTAAACAAATTAACTTCAAAAATCACCAATTATACACTTTTTTTTTTTTTTTTTAGCACAAAATGAGAACATCACATATTCAGTCCATTGATTCACAGATCGAGTCTGACTGGTCTTTTGACTTGACGCTCAGATCTCCTCAAGACAGGTGACCCTGAGTGACCATCTCTTGTGCATGTGTGTCCACATGCACACGTCCATCTGAGTTCAGGTCTGGCACTGTTTCTGCATGTGACACAGAAGCAATTCCATCTTCATCTTCACATTCTGTTTCTCTGAAAGTCTCTTTGGTTCTGAGAAGGTTGCGACGGTTCCTTCTGAGCATGTGACCCTCCTCAGTCCTTACTTCATATGATCTCGGTCCGACCTCCTGGAGAACAGTAGCTTTTCGGTTCCACGCATCCTGGTCTTTGATACGCACCACATCATCTTCGGCAAGTGGTCTGAGGGTTTTGGTTGACTTGTCATAACGCTGTTTTTGTTTCCATTTCATATTCTCCAGTTTTGTCTGTACCTCTGCATTCTCCTTGATGTCTGTATAGCAAGGTAGGGTTGTGCGTAACTTGCGATTCATCAACAGTTCTGCTGGGGATAACCCACATTCAAGCGGGGCCGTTCTGTAGCTTAGTAGAGCTAAATAAGGATCCGACTTGCTGTCTGTGGCCTTTTTGAGAAGCTGTTTGATGATATGCACTCCCTTTTCAGCTTTGCCATTTGCCTGTGCATGCTGTGGACTTGAAGTGACATGGTGAAATCCATATTGTCTTGCAAACTGTTGCCATTCCTTGCTGTTATAACAAGGACCACTGTCACTCACTACAGTCTTTGGTATCCCATGCCGGGCAAAAATGGACTTGACATGAGTAATGACACTGTTGGAAGTTGCACTTGTGAGCATAGCAATTTCAGGAAAGTTTGAATAGTAATCTATTACTAGCAGATAGTCTTTGCCATTACAGTGAAACACATCTGTTCCAACTTTCTCCCAAGGAGCAGTGGGGAGATCTTGGACCAACATAGGCTCCCTTGCCTGTTTGCTCTGGTACTTGTTACATGTTTCACATTTTCCTATCATGTTTTTAATTTCCTTGTTGATTCCAGGCCAATACACGGCGTTCCTGGCTCTCCTTTTACATTTCTCAATGCCAAGGTGTCCCTCGTGTAGCCTACGAAGTATCTCTGGCCTCAGGCTGTGTGGAATGACAATTCTACAGTCTCTCAATAACAGTCCATTTGCCACACTTAGCTCTGATCTAATGTGATAATATTTCGGACAGGACCCCTTGGGCCAGCCACTGTGAATGTTTTCCATCACTGTTTGTAGCTCCTTGTCTTTGACTGTTTCTTCACTAATCTCTTTTGCTTTAACGTGAGATACAGGTAGAGACTCAACGATCATGTTGACATGATTCTCAATCTCTTTTTCAGTGGAGCATGCAGTACTCATCTCTGGCGCTTGTGATAGTGCATCTGCTAACACTAAGTGCTTGCCTGGTGTGTATATAAGCTCAAAATCATACCTTTGCAGTTTCATGATGAGCCGCTGAATCCTCGGTGACATATCATTGAGACTTTTCTTGATAATTGACACGAGAGGACGATGATCTGTCTCAACTGTGAATGTAGGAAGCCCATAGACATAGCAATGAAAGATATGTAGTCCATAAGCTAATCCAAGACATTCCTTCTCAATTTGAGCATATCTTGTTTCAGTCTTAGTCATGGACCTAGAAGCGTAAGCAACTGGCTTCCAGCTATCTCCTTCTGCCTGTAACAAGACAGCTCCAATTCCGTCCTTCGACGCATCTGTTGAAATCTTCAGTCTCTTGGTGGGATCATAATACGCAGCAACGGGTGCATTTGTCAGTGTGATCTTGACAGCATTCCATTCTCGCTCATTTCTCGATGTCCACTTGAACTCATTGGAGTCATGGAGAAGTTCTCTCAGTGCTGATGTTTTCACTGATAGGTTGGGTATGAACTTTCCAATAAAATTGATAATTCCCATTTTTCTGAGCACACCTCTCTTATCTGTGGGGCGCGGCATGCCTAAAATGGCTTTTATTTTCCTCTCATCTGGCTCTATCCCTTGAGAAGAAAGCTTGTCTCCAAGGAATGTTATTTCTTGCACACCGAATTGGCATTTGGCGCGGTTTAACTTTAGTCCATTTTCACGCACCCTTTGGAGCACTTTTGTCAGTCTTTCATTGTGCTCGAGTAGAGTGGAGCCCCAGATTACCACATCATCTACATAGCAACGGACCCCTTCTAGGCCCTCTAGCATATTGTCCATTGCTCGATGATATATTTCAGATGCTGAGATTATGCCAAACGGCATTCTCAGGAATCTATACCTCCCAAAAGGCATATTGAATGTGCAGTATCTTGAGCTCTCATCATCCAACTTGATTTGCCAGAATCCCTGCGCCACATCTAGCTTTGAGAAGTACTTGGCTCCAGCCATCTCACTTGCTATTTCCTCCCGTTTTGGTATCTGGTAGTGCTCACGTTTTATGTTTTGATTTAAATCTCCTGGGTCCATGCATATTCTCAGTTCTTTGCTTGATTTCTTTTTGTCGACGCACACCATCGAGTTTACCCACTCTGTCGGTTCTTCCACTTTTGTGATGACTTTTAACTGACATCCTTTCCAGTTCCTTCTTGAGGCGCTCCCGAAGTGGAGCTGGAACTCTCCTTGGTGCATGGATTACTGGAGTTGCATCCTCTTTGAGTTTGATTTTGTATGTGCATGGAAGGCATCCTAGTCCTTTAAAAACGTCATTGTAACGATGCACAATGGACTCAACTGTACCTGTGTGTACACTTACTGCTTCTGAGCAGTTGATGTGGTAGACTCTCCTCACCAGGTTCAATTTATTTGAGGAGACACCACCGAGCAGTGACTCCCTGCCCTCAGGTACAACAGAGAACAGTACATTATATCTTTTGTCCTTTACAGTCACTTCCAGTCTGCACTGACCTTTGCTTTCTATGTCTTTTGCGTTGTAGTCTTTCATACACAATGTTCTTCTGTGGGGAGCAATATGCACTGAATTTTCCCAGTATGATGTCGTACTTCTCTTTGTCTTCATCTTCGTCGAACTCGAACGTGTTGAAGACTTCAATGGCTTGGGGACCCGCTACCGTAAGTAGCAACGCAATCTTCCTGGCGTCAGGTTCATCGTCCAGTCCTATGGCAGCCATATACAACTCGAACTGTTGCTTAAAAGACCGCCGATTGCTGTCCACGTTACCCACCAGTTTAAGTCCCTGGCTTTAAAACATCAATTTTTTCGAGTTAAACTGAAGCTTGACAAAAACGGTTTATTCCAGGTACTGCATATCAACACAATGAGAACAATAAATGAGGCATTGTGAAAACCTTTGCCAGTATTCCCTGCATGGGTGAACTAATATTTCTACTCTAAGGTTTGAATTCTCCACGCAGAAGACTTTCCTCCTGCCCTACGGAATTTCCACAGGAGGTGAGGTTATCCAAAGGTGCATGGAGTAATTCTTCAAAGGACAGCCATGTGCGGTTGTCGTTGACATCTTGGTCTGGGGCCATACGAGAGAAGAGCATGATCTGTGTCTCCGCCAGGTCATGGCCAGAATTCAATTTGAAGTTGTATCCCGAAATGCCGTTTCCGAGTCTCTGAGGTCTCATACGTAGGCCACCTACTCACTGACCAGGGCGTCAAACCCGACCCTGGCAAGACTGCTGTGGTCCGTCTGATGGCGCCCCCGGAGGACAAGCATGGACATCAACGGTTCCTGGGCATGATAAACTACTTGTCCAAGCAGGCGCGGTCTTACCATTAAGGCAAAGGTAGGCAATTGCCTGGGGCCCCCAACCTGCAGGGGCCCCCAACCTGCAGGGGCCCCCAACCTGCAGGGGCCCCCAACCAGCTGCCCCCTCCCCAATCAGCAGGGGCTCGGGGCCTCCGGCCAGTAGCCCCCCACCATTGTCTTTGTAAATTATAATTGCGTATTTCTAAACAGAAAATAAAGAAATAACAACGAAAAAAATAAAGAAATGAGTGATCATGACCGCAAAGAGACGAAAGACAGCAGCCAGGAAGTGAAGTGCTACGGTTTGTTTATGAAAGAGGCGTGCGGTCGGAGTTCTGGTAAAATGAAGCGTAATTATCCAAGCGGGTCTAATAAGAGGAAAAAGCAAGAAGAAACTTGTTATATTATAATTGTTAATTTAGTAATTAAATCAGCAATCTCACTCACACTTCACGCATAGTCTCACTCTCTCACTCATTCACTCTCTCTCACACACACACACACACACGAGCGCTTGTCTGGTGAGATTTTTAGACAAAATAAATATTTGGCATTTTGACATACACTGGTGTTATATCTGAAACGTATTTATCACATTCTACTCCTTATTTAGTGCAAGTATTGATAGATCCCTTTGTGTTAAAAGAACGGATTTGAAGGGCCCCCTAGCTAAGTTTGCCTTGGGCCCCCAAATTGCTAAATCCGCCACTGTGTCCAAGTTCATCCCAGGTTACAGTGAGGTCACAGCACCCCCACGTCAACTCCTGCTCACGGCGCTGTTCACCAAACTTAAGGAGCTCATCACCAGCCCTCCTCGACTGCAATACTACGCTAAAATCGAGAAGGAACTTCTGGCCCTCGTCTATGCTTACCAGAAATTCCACGACTACATACTGTATACGGACGGCATGTGACCGTCAAAACAGATCATCGGACCCTCATCATGTCCTGAGGAAGCCGCCGCACACAGCCTCTGTGCGCCTCCAGAGGATGATGCTCAAACTACAGCGCTATGATCTAAATGTCATCTACAGGAGAGGCAAAGAACTCTGAGGCGGACACACTCTCCCGTGTGTACTTGCCCTCCACTGACTAGTCTTGGATGATGATGTTATGGAGGTTCTTTCCTCTGGAAGAATTGAAGAGCTGAGACGGGAGACTCTGGCCGACCGCATATGCAGGCGCCTATCTGAGGTCGTCAATGCACGCTGGCCCGACTCGTCAAAGAAGTTGCCACATGACTTGAGGCCATTCTTCGCCATGAGAGACGAATTCATTTTTCTGGCCCACCGTCTATCATGATATAGAAAGGGAGGTTTACAGGTGTGCTCCCTGCAATGCCCTCAGATTGCACCAGCCAAAAGAGCCCCTGCCACTACATGATGTACCAGACTTGCCATGGTCCCTCACAGCGGCGGACATCTTTGAGTGGAGGGAAAAGAACACCTCATGTTTGTTGATTCCTAATCTGGCTGGGTTGAAGTAGACCAGCTCCCCAACATAACCAGTGCAACACTGATAACCAAGCTGAAACGCCACTTTGCCACCCACCGGTCACCACCACAGCAACAAATGACTGACAATGCTGCGTCATTCACAAGCAGGGAGTTCCAGGAGTTTGCCTGTACTTGGGATTTTTTCCATGTCACCAGCAGTCCCCACACGCTCAGCCAAACACATTCTGGAGAAATGCGCACGTGATAGCACAGACGTATATGCAACTCTTCCCAATCTCTGCAACACACCAAGGGATGGCCTGTCATCCCCAGCTCAGCGCCTGTTTTCTCTGCGCACTAGGGCACTCATTCCCATGACCAAGGCTATGTACATGTCCAGCTCTAACACAGGCCAGACAGAGAGGAAAGGCGCTCTACGACAGATCAGCCAGACCACTGGGTCCACTGCAAATAGAATAGAATAAGGAAATTCTTGTGCCAGGTTGCATAGCAATACAGTACAATAAAACAAGGAAAACAGAATGATAAAAATAAACGAATGGATTTACAAATGTACAGTTGAATGACTGTGAATGACTCCAGTGTGGCGTGCAGGGGATGGGAGGCGTTGTCCATAATACTGAGTAGTTTACTCAGCATTCTCCTCTCCGAGACCTCCATCCAAGACTCCAATTCCACTCCCAGGACAGAACCCGCTTTCCTGATGAGCTTATTGAGTGTGTTAGCGTCGGCTGCCTTCACCTTGCTGCCCCAGCACACAACAACGTAGAAGATGACGCTGGCCACCACAGAGTGATAGAACATCTGCAGCATGGTCCTGCAGACGTTGAAAGATCTGAGTCTCCATAGGAAATACAGGCGACTCTGACCTTTCTTATACAGGGCCTCTGTGTTTTGAGTCCAGTCCATTTTATTGTCTATGTGAACACATACACTATGTGAACACACGTAGATGTGTGAACACATCTACGTTCCAACCCTCAGCTATGGTCACGAGCTTTGGGTAGTGACCGAAAGAATGAGATCGCGGATACAAGCGGCCGAAAAGAGTTTCCTCCGCAGGGTGGCTGGGCTCAGCCTTAGAGATAGGGTGAGGAGCTCAGACATCCGGAGGGAGCTCGGAGTAGAGCCGCTGCTCCTCCGCATCGAAAGGAGTCAGCTGAGGTGGTTCGGGCATCTGATTAGGATGCCCCCCGGGCGCCTCCCTTTGGAGGTTTTCCGGGCACGTCCAACTGGGAGGAGACCCCGGGGCAGACCCAGAACTCGCTGGAGGTATTACATATCTCGCCTGGCCTGGGAACGCCTCGGGACCCCCCAGGAGGAACTAGAGAGTGTGGCTGGGGAGAAGGAAGCCTGGGGGGCCCTGCTTAGCCGGCTGCCACCGCGACCCGACCCCGGATAAGCGGACGATAATGGATGGATGGATGGATGTGAACACCCAGGTACTTATATTCCTCGACAATGTCCACCTCGGTCCCCCTGATGCTGACCGGTTTCGGGTGAGTCGGTTACTTCCTGAAATCAACCACCAACTCCTTAGTCTTAGAGATGTTGAGTTGGAGGTGATTTAGTCCACACCACTCCACGAAACTGTCCATCACACTCCTGTACTCAGATTCCTGCCCCCCTATAGAGTCCGATATGTTGCTCTGCAGCCTCACATGCTGTGGCCGACCTGTGAGGTAGTTAGTAATGGGGCACACAGTACGGATGCAAACAACTAGAGGGTACGACAGGCTAGCAACAGTGCTAGAGCACCACAACCCAACAGCTACCAGGTCCAGGCTGGCGATGCCACGGATGTGAGGAACCGACGCCACCTCCTCCAAACACCGGAGAGCCACGCCACTCCCACTGCAGCAGACAAGGCCCCCACCACCGCCATCGAGACCCCACCAGACCCTCAGCATGATGTTGTCGAGCCAGGAGTGGCACGGGGCACAACAGCCTCTGGTCATCACCCGCTCCGGGAGTGTCAGAACCCAACTCCCTCTAGAACGATTACACCACATAGACATGGACGGTTATATCGTACACTTAAACATGACGTGATTTTTTCCCCCTTCCAACGAAGGACTGTTTACTCATTTCATTAAAGCTTGTTCTGTCACAAAAAAGGACAATGTATTTTGACACTTTACATGTTTATACCTTGTATTTTGGCATGTTTGTTCATACCTTGTTTGTAATTCTACATTGCTATGGCCCTAGGTCCATACTAGGTATGGCCATTGGTCAGTATATACACCATGTTGCAGATATTGCTGTCAATTTGTCTATTGCTACAGCTTATCCAGCACTAAGGGGGATGTAGGCTGTACCGATGGTTGCCTCTGGGTAGAACACTTATCCCAAAAGGCAATAAACATGTGAGTAGTTACCCCATTGCTACACAGTATGTTGAGCGGCTGCAAGCTATTCCCGCCTTTCTACAATGACAATTGCACAATGTGGCAGAGGTGGTCTAACCCAAAAAATAAAATAGGAAAAAACACGTGTTCCCCGTGGGCGACGTTTACATGCTCTAGCGAGACGACACACCGAGACCTTCCAGTCGAACCATTGGTAGAAAGCACCTTCATTTGGATAACAAAGTGATGGGACATGACCCAACTATAAAAGACTTGATTTGGGGAAAGATTGTTTGATGTGACTGTACAACACTCAAATGAAACAATGGACTCAATTTTATGCATTTATTCATGTAGTTATTTCACTCTGATTCAAAGGCTCAAGGCTGGGTCAGCGATTTAATAGCCAAAAATACTCTAGAATTTATGGTTAATTTCTTATCTCCTTCAGGTGTTTTCATTTAATGTACCATCCTTCCTTAAAAATGCCACACAATGTTTGAAAAGTGCATTTTCATGAATCTCAAACTTTTCAAGTTGTTATTTTTTCCCCCCATAAAAATGTTCCCCATCTTCAAGGCTTGTGAGGTCACAAATATGCAACAAGAAACAACCAACATTTCCCCCCAAAGGTTTTATGACCATCCTGTTCACACACACACCCTTCTCTTTTTTTTTACACAGCCAGAGAAGAACAAAAAAAAGATTAAACATAATAAACTCCCAAACCTTTTGTACAGAGAAATCAAACTAAATGGAGAAAATGTCTCTTATATTAGTCCATGTATTTTTTAATCCTCTCAAATGCACTCTTGCATTTGCCATGAATGTGGAAAGGGGGACACTGGTGTGTCAACATGAGGCTCTCTGTGTGTATTAGGCAATGTCAATTAGTCCACTTTGCTTGCTGGTTTTTCCCGTCTTTATTTGTACACAACAAATATTCCAGTAATGACACTGAATGGTGTGTATGTGTGCGTGCATTATGGGTCATCAGTATGAATGTGTCAAAGGTAGGCAAGTCTATCTGGTGTTTGGACGCACGCGTGTGCGTGTGCGTGTGTGTGTGTGTTAAGAGTCTCAGTGTCTAGGCCAATCCGAATCCCTCAGAGCATTCCTGAATGGCCAGCAGCAGCATATGTCTCAGCTTCTCGTAGCTCTCATAGGCTGGGAGGTCCAGCTGGTTAAAGCTGAGGAGGAGGAGGAGGAAAGCATTAGCAGATCAGCTACAGTACATGTGGTATATATATGTTGACTGAGGTAGTGGGAGGGAGGGGCCATTACCAGGTATGAGCAGAGGGGAGGCGGTCAGTGGAGCGGTCGTCACGGTGAATCTGGAACTTCTGGATGCCGTTCATGCCCTCCAGCGCGGCGAAGCCCTGCAGGGGCACCTTGGAGGTGCCGGTGACAAACTGGAGGAACTTGGCCCGGTCTGCCTGGTCGAAGGAACGCAGGGCTCTCCAGAACCATTGGATCTGAAGGGCAGACAGGTTTTAGTTTTGCATTTTCGTTCGTCGCATCATTCGGCACGTTTACACCGAGGGCAAGAGCCTGAATACCAGTGCTTTGACAGTACAACTGCACGAGACCCACCCCCCGGGGCAACGACGGTGTACCCCCAGTTGTACCCCACGATTTGCGTCAGACCTAGTCGAGTCGAGTGCAGTGGCTGGTAGTACCTGGATGGAGCTGGACTGGTACTTGTGGTACTCCGTGTTGGCCTTGAGGTCGTCGATGTCGATGGTGGGCAGACCAGAGATGAGCAGCTCCAGCTCCTGCTCCGTGAAGATGGAGATCAGCCTCTTGGGGATGATCTCATAGAAGCCCTCCAGGAAGGCCGCCAGCTGTTTCCGAATGGCACCTAGTGAGACACAGTCACAGAGGCAGTCACACACAACGTACCTAGTAGACCCATCTGGACTTCATCCACACCCATGACCCGGGAACTGGAACGTGAGTGAAGAGTCAGATGATCACCTGTCATCTTCATCTGGCAGACCAAGTGCACGTATTCCTTCTTGTTCTCCTCTGTGACCAGGATGTTGGCTCCGTTGGGCTTCAGGTCCCTCACTTCACACACACCAAACTCCTGGACCTACACACACACACACGCGCACACACACACAAAGAGGATTTTGAGCAGGGGTCTACTGGAGATTTTCTAGTATTTACAGCAACCACACTGGCTCAGTGTTCTTCCATGAGGAATATTTACCACTACCGTTACCGACGGATGAACCCTGAATTGTAACAGCAACAAATGAGGCGACCAACCTCAGTGCTGAACGTCAGCTCGTAGCCCAGTGTGGAGACGTCGTTCTCCAGCAGGTAGACCAGGCCCTGGAAGAAGGGGTAGTCCTCGCTCTCCATGTCTGTGTACCTGGGGACCATGCAGGCGTATGGGTGACACTGGAAACCGCAAGTCGGCCAAGCAACATCACTCTCACGACAATATGTATCTCGCACTGCGGCCGTCGGTGCAATTGAAGCCGATGAATTGACGTCAACACTAGTATTTTAGCGAGTGCGCGGCTCACGGAAGGAGCTGGGACGGGATGGCGGGCGGCCAGTACCTGACACTCTTCCCCAGGATGTGCTTGTAGAAGCTGCGTGTGAAGTAGCACTCAAGGAGCCTGTTGTCGTACACGGCCTTGGCCACCACTCGGCCCACGAACTTGAAGTAGCTCAGGTGGTTGGGGTTGCAGTGCGACGAGGGGTTGATGGTGTAGGTGACGCGGTCCCCGGGCGAGGTGCGGAACAGGGCATACATGGGGTTGAACATCTCCCGGGAGATGATCATGTACCACTCCCGAAGCAGGCCGCCGGCATCCTGGCCCTCCTCCCCCTCGAACACGATGTACCTGGAGGAGGAACGGAGAGAACCAGGGTTGGAGAGACGGGTGGGGAAGGGTAAAAACGATGAGGAAGGGGGGGGGGGTGGTTGGAAGCCTTACAGCCTGTTCTTCATGTCCTCTGGGCTCTTGCGGTGCAGCTCCCGGTACGAGTCCTCAAACACGTGGTCTCTCCTCACGTGCACCGCCATGTCCTCCTTCCTCAGGCCCTCGTCAAGACGCTCCAGCTCCTGCCGGAAGTATCTGGTGCGAAAAAGCGCCGACGTCATCAGTACTGCAAACATCACCATGGCGACTGCCTGAGTTTAGAATTGGCAATAAAATAAAGTGGCCTTACTTCCTCTTTACATCAAAATCAAGTATACGTATATAATCGACCAGGACTGCAAAGGGCCCATCAGCCAAGTGGGTGGTGGACTGGCGCAGGATCTGGTTCAGCACTGTGCGGTGGGTTTCTAAAACACAACATTGAGGCCATATTAGTAATTAGTTGCTAGAACTGAAACTGATCCCAAGTCATTGTCATCATGTGCAGGTTTGTGTGTCCTCACCAGCAAAGCGGAGGAACTTCTGGGTGTCGGGGGGCAGGTTGGAAGAAATGTGCATGGAGGAAGGCTCCCGGGAGAAGAAGGGGTCCAGGGAGGAGGGCGTGGCGGGGGTGAGGGGCGCCGGGGACAGCGGTAGGGGCTCGTCCTTGATGTGGGACAACTGGCTCTCCCGGGTGTCCCTGACCGGGGGCTTGCTCTCCCGCTCAGTGGCGTGGACCAGGAAGAAGGCTTCCACAGCTGGCTGGAGGACTGGGGGACCAGGAAACCAGCATTATAAGGCAACACACACGACCACACATACAGGCACCATGGGGTCATTTGTAGGTTTGGTTTACCCAATACAGCGTGCTGATCATGTGACTCCTCCAGCTCTTTCAGGCACTCGCCGAGCATATCCCACAGCTCGTCCAATAGAAGCTGCTCGCTGAGCAGGGGCAGGTCGGGAAGCCTCTCCTCGCTCTCCGATTGGCTGTTGCCTTCTTCATCTACAGTACATTACAAAAGTAGCATTATAACATGCAGCAAGATTATTCCGCCATCGAATAACAACACGAACATAACAACAGTGTTAACACCAAACCATCAGACAGGTCTGAAGCTATCTCTCCAACGCCACAGGGTGGCTGGACTGATAGAGCTGAGCCATGTCCTACCCAGGGGAACAGCGTCCTGCTCCAGAGGTGACGGCTGGTCTACATCCATGGGAGAGTCATCCCTCTGGGCTGCCTGGGCCTCAGACACAGACGGGCCCTCAGACTACATGAACACCCCAAGAGACAAGGAAAGAAAGAAGGACAACAATGTTAAATCTACCCTGAAATATAACCTGGAACTGAAGCATTCGGTCACATTCCCAGGAGTCAGGGGCAGGCCCAAAGCAGGAAGCAATTAGCAAGCAAACACATCTGATCATACAGTCGCCGAGCAGGCAATACATTCATACTGCAAACCAGTTAAAAGTGTACACGTCTATCCACATAGCAACCCAAACTATCATGCCTAGCCGGTTGGCTAGGCCGTAAACCCGGCCTGCTAACAACATGCAATTGGTCAGCAGCAGTCTGCCTGCTGGTCAGTGCGGCGCATGCTAACCGTGGGAGTGGCAACCGTGCCGGGAAGGGGGGCAGCGGCGGGGGCATGGGGAGCAGCCACGGAGGTTCCCGTGGCGGCGGAGGTAGCGCTGGCGGAGGAGGAGGCAGTGGGCGGGGGGGCCTGCTGGAGGCGGCGGGCCCGCTGGCCCTCTCTCACCATCTGGATGATGGCGTCGGCCTCCGCCTCCAACTGGCGCACCGCCGCCTGGATGCTGCTGGCCGAGCCCAGGCTGGTGGAGCCTGGAAGAGGAGGCGACACCAGGTGGGGATGAAGTCAGTCCAATTATCCATGTTAAACAAGTAGTGTGTGTGTGTGTGTGTGTGTGTTCTTGTGTCTGTCTGTCCGTTTCTGTGTGACAGTTTGTGTTTGTGCGTGTGTCAGTTTCTGTGTTTGTGCGTGTGTGTGACAGTTTCTGTGTTTATCCATTTCTGTGTTTGTGCGTGTGTCCGTTTCTGTGTGTGTGCGTCCGTTTCTGTGTGTGTGCGTCCGTTTCTGTGTGTGTGCGTCCGTTTCTGTGTTTGTGCATCCGTTTGTGTTTGTGCATCCATTTCTGTGTTTGTGCGTCCGTTTGTGCGTCCGTTTGTGCGTCCGTTTGTGTGCTTGTGCGTGTGCGTCCGCTTCTGTGTTTGTGCGTCCGCTTCTGTGCGTCCGTTTGTGTTTGTGCGTCCGCTTCTGTGTTTGTGCGTCTGCTTCTGTGTTTGTGCGTGTGCGTCTGCTTCTGTGTTCGTGTCCGTTTCTCTCTGTATGTGTGTGTGTGTGTGTGTGTGTGTGTGTGTCCCACCTAGCCGTCCCGTCTGCTTGGCCTTCTTGTTGGCACGGCGCGTGTCCTCGCGTAGCTGGATGATGACCTGCAGCACGCGCAGGAAGAACTTCTGCGTGGACGTCTTGGAGGTCAGGGAGCTCATGCACGGCAGCTGCAGCTCGCGGCCGCCCAATGTGCGCTTCTGAGCCGCCACGATCACCACGCTCTCCGAGCCATCGAATCTGCGGCCCCGCCAGCACACGAGAGTGGGCAGCAAAGCGAATGCAGTCATTATACCGAAACAGCCAGAGCACAAAAACTGATTTAAAAACGGAGCGCCATAGAGCCAGACACGCCTCGCCACCTTGTGTCCCTTCATTGTGATGCGCAAATGCCTCGCCATCTTATTTTAGAACCAAGTGCGAAAATGGAAATAGATTACAATGTTGAACAGTACAACAGAAAACGAGGTATGGCCAACGTTTTCATAGCCAAGAGGAAATGATGCACCAGTAACAATACAGTAATCAAATAACTACCACCATCGCCAACAGAAACACCATTAGAAAGACACCATCTGAAACTGGTCTTTGACCAGTGTGCGGCCGAGCGACCCTCAGCTCACCTGCTGGACATCTTGCCCTTGAGCCTGGCCGTCATGGAGGAGTCCTCCGGGGGGCCGTCGGGGGACTGGGCGTCGGCCCGGGCCCGCCTCTGCTGCTCCAGGTTGTACTCCCGCAGCTCAGCCAGTAAAGTGCCTGGAGACAAGGGGTGGATGGAGCCGTTGAGCAGGTGTGTGCTAGATCTTAATATCGCGAAATGTCTGAAAGTTGTCTTTCCCTGGGTTTAAAGGCTGCATTAGTCAAGTGACATCATTTTCTGAACCGAGGAGGCTGCACTGAAAAAATACTCATTACTCTTATTTGCAAGTATGTAATTCACACAGGATACACAAAGAGGCTTTACCATGTGGTTTTTTCATAAAGACTAAACAAAAAAGACTAAACATTAGGGGTGTGCATCTCTCCAAAAAAGACGATCCGATACGTATCTAGATACATGGGGTACGATACGATTCAGGGACGATACATTTTTAAAATGGAACGATTCGGTTCGATTCGATTCAGTAGGATTCGATACGATTCAATACGATTTGATGGGATATGATACAATCTGATAGAGTTCCTTGTTTAAAGTAGACTATCATTTTACATTATGAATTAACATAAGTCAATACTATAAATGTGGCATTGCTTACCTTCAAATATATTTATCAAAGACCAGGGAACAAGTATTTTGTCACTTTTGACATGTGAATTCAGAAACATGTCATGTTTATTAGTGTAACATATTGCATTTTAAGAACTTTACAAAGCCCCTCTGACAATAAAACTATTCCATTTCACTGTTGGCACAAATTAGAGCCAAAGTTCTGGAGAGGTCTGTGTAGGCTCAGATCAGGGAACAATGAACTACTGAGGTAGAAAATTATAACAATTTCAAGACATTCCGTGTGCAAATTTTTTTGCAAAAAGAACAACAAAGTGGCAAACTGTAAGCACTCTTATAGAATATCAGTCTTTTAAAGTGTTGTTTTGCAATGCAACATGCGTTCACGTTGTGAATCCTATCGAAATTTTTTGTCTTTCCCTCACAAACAGAGCGCTATCTAACGTTACTATGACAAGTCTCGCGAGAGTTTAATATGTGTGAGTGAGTGAGCGAGCGAGCGCTGCAGACACTGAGCAGACGGAGGATTCAGCAGCACAGCAACAACATAAAACCGATTCATAACTTTGTGATCGGGCCATCGGCCGGTTCATGCTACGGTTAGACCGATCCAGGGGTCCATGTACCGATGCACTCGCATCTTTTAAATCAAAACCGATTTTCCGATTCAAATCGGTTATTTGTTACACCCCTACTAAACATGCTATATATATATATATAAATAAATAAATAAATAGAGACATTGCCTATATCGGAATAGAAGATTTGGCCATATCGCCCAATCCAACTTGCAACCAACATCTAGCCTTACAATACATCAACCGTTGCCAGTCCATGACAAACTGTACCCTCACCTCTAAGGCAACTCTAATGTCAAATCGTGTTAAATTCCTAAAATAACTTCAGTTTCCCAATACACAAAAGCCTAATCATTTTTCTCCATAGAGCATAAGTGTCCAAGTGTATCGTGTGAAGGAGTGCTGACCGATCTGTTTGCAGAGCGTGTAGCCAAGGTGTCTGGCTCCGCTGAGCAGCAGCCGCAGGACCGTGTCTCTGGTGGTGCCGTCTCCTCTGGACAGCTGCAGCAGGATGTTGGCGGCGTCCTCCAGACCCTCCTCAGAACACGAGTGAGAGGTCAGCACCTGGAAACGCAGATAAAGCACAACATCAGTCAACCTCAACTCATACAGATTACAAAATAAAGGGCTTGCAGTGCTACATTAAATTGGTTTATAGGACTGGATGCAACTTAGTGTTTTTGTTGGCTTTATATTTATCCATACCTCCACTGAGAGTTGTAGTTGTTTCTCCGTAAGTCCAGTGGAGGCCATCTTGGAATCGCTTTCATTATTGCAAACAGCAATCCTTTGCTTCCCTGTTCACAAAGAAAATCAAATGTGTCATGTACCACCTCCACAGGCATTAAAGAGACAGCCAAGGCTAGTAAGGACCAGCACACATAATGTCGACATTACAGCAGACCAGCGGGTGCTCACCAGTTGAAATGCTAACAGTGGAGGTGGGTATAGAGGTTGCGGTGGAGGTGGAGGTCTGAGACGCCGCTAGGCTCGCCAGTGAAGACGAGCCCTGCACCACGGCCCCAACGCTGCCAACCACACCCGCCGCAGCCACCGGGGCGGAGCCTGCAGTCACGGTACTCAGGCCGGCCGCCGGGGCCACCGCCACCCCCACGCCCCCGGACACCGTGCTGGCGCTGGCGGCCTGGGGGGTGGGGTGGCCGGCAGACACCTCGGTGGCCTTGTTGTCGGGCAAGGCGATGGAGATGAGGGAGAGCAGGCGCAGCAGCTTCTCCGTGAGCAGCGAGCTGCGGCGGATGACCGGGTGGGACAGCATGTTCATCAGCTGTCCCAGCGGCGACGCCTCCAGGCTCAGCTGGGCGCCCTCTGCCTCTGCCCCGCCCCCTAAAGGCACGGTCTTCATGGAGGCTTTGCCCTTGCGGCTCACATTCATGTTGTCCAGCTTGACCAGCAGGTCCCAGAAGTCTGTGGAGATGCCCAGGGACTGGGGCGTGATGACGCAGGAGCCCAGGGAGTTGGGGGTGTTGGGGGGGATGGAGGAGACGTTGGAGGTGGGGTTGTTGCCTGACCTGACGCCCACCGTGCCAAGCACGCCGGCCGCCCCAGCCGTGCCCAGACACAGACGAGCGTCCAGGTCCGAGGGCGATGTGGACAGGTCCTTACAGCGCTGCTGGGTGAAGTGGCTGGGGAAGACCTGGAGACAACAACACATGGTCAGACGGGACCAGGGACCATTAACCTTACCGACCAAAGGGTTTAAGACTCAGTTCTCACCTTAGCCAACTGGATGAGGGTATCGAGGACGTGGCGACAGACCACAGGTGCCGCCTGCGGGTGGATGTGCACTGTGGAACCTCCACCTCCTGTGCACGTGACCCCTGCGGGTGGCCCAGACATCGCTCCCCCTCCGCCCAGCGCTCCGGGCCCCGTGGCCCCTGCCGAGTGGCGGTCGGCGTGCTTCCTACCCGAAGCCCGCTGGATCTGGAAAATGTTTGTCCGGCAGCCCAGGGCCGCGTCCATGGAAACGGAGAGCCAGGACAGCTGGCTGGAGCTGCGGGACTCCGCCCTGTTCAGTAGCTCCAGAGACGAGGACGACGAGGCGGACGAGGAGGAAGAGGAGGAGAGGGAGGAAGAGGCGGCGGCGGCCTTCCCGGCGCAGCCTCCCTGGGTGTTGCGCTTGCCCCGAGCGTCCTCCAGGCGTGTCGTCTCCACGCACACCTCGCTCTCGCTGCTGCGCTGCAGGATGGACAGCAGGCTGCGGATGACCCAGCCACGCGTCTGCGAGTGGTAGCAGAGGTTGCGCAGCACGCGGTGCAGCCGGCTGGTGTTCAGCTTGGGCTCGTCCACGAACAGCAGCACCAGCAGGCAGGACAGCGCCTCGTGGTCCAGGAGGAGCCGGCCACGCAGACGCAGCAGGGAGTCCACGGTGGAGCTGGACGGCCTGTGGGGGGAAAAACAAAAAACGAAACCTTCAGCATTCTCTGCACATTTCTGCATGCTACTACAGTTTTATCATTTATAAATAATCTGCCCCATAATGGAAAGTTAAGAAAGTAAAACCCTCAACATTTTTCCATCCATTGTAAATGTTTCATCGTCCAACAATGTTTTTTGTTGCTCAGATTAAGCCAGAGCATGTTGCCTCTGCATTCCCCGGGTGCTCCCCACACCTGTTGTGGTTGGTGCCTCCCATCTGGAAGGTGCCACCGCGCTGCACGGCCAGGCGGGTGTACTGCACGCCGCGGTTACTGCCCAGGCGGCTGGTGAAGGCCGGGGAGCGCAGGATGGCCGACAGCGCAGAGGACGAGCTGTGGCCGAACAGACGCTCGTGCATCAGCTGCCTCTGGCGGGCCTCCTGCTCACGGCGCAGTGCGGCTGCCTCGGCGGCGATGTCGGGCGGCATGACGGCCAGCACGCTGTCCTCCATGTCCTCCAGCACGCTGCGGCGCAGCTCCGTGGGCAGCGTCTGGATGAAGGTGACAGGGTCCAGGGGCGTGTCGCCCTGGGGGGGCTGCTGAGCCAGCTCCCGCCGCTGCTGCTCGGCCCGCTGCTGGGCCAGCACCTGGGGGGGGGCAGGCCAAACAAGTCAAGCTAAAACCCTTTCTGATCACGCAACCAGGACGAACATTAATGACTGAATATTAATGCTTATACATGGTGTCTGACATCAGTGCAATACCGTCTAAGAGTACATCCCTAATGCAAAGAACTGTGCCAAAACAGGAGCTATTTATAGAAGAGTCCGACAGTCCTCCTAGAAGTCCCGATGGACCGTTCTATGTGGCACAATGGCACAAACGTGGCACAATGCAAGCACAAAGTATTGCCCAAGCGTTCTAATCATCAATTCTCAAACTGAATGATGGCAACAGAGAGGTCCTGCTTGCTTACACTTCTATTAGAGATGCTGAAAAATGGTTTAATAGTGCTAAAAAAGTACATTGTGTTTTGTTAGTTCTAGTGGAGGCTTTCTAAACCAATGACTAAATTACATGGCATATTCCCCATGCTATAGAGCAGGGGTGCCCAACCAGTCGATTGCGGACTGATTCTCAGTCGATCAAGAGAAGTGTAGTCAATAGATTCAGTCAATTTGATTCAAGCAGGAACTGCTTGAATTCGAAGATCATCTGTCATCTGTCTCAAATTCGAAGATCATCTGCCTCATCTGCAATGCGAGCATGGCCTTACCGAAGTAGGGAAATTTGGAGCGACATTTCAAAACTACGCACAGAAGGTACAAGCGGGATTTCACAGCTTTTTTTTTCTTTTTTTTTTTACCAGGCCCAGCACCAAGGGGAAGGCTGCAACGATATATTGCGTCAGTCACCTTCTTGCTAAACAAGTCTTTCAAGGATGGCGAAGTCCTTAAAGAAGTGTTTGTCGAGGCTGCAGACGCACAAGTCTTTAAGAATAAAACGGATATCATGGCTGCCATTAAGGACGTGCAATTATCCCGGAATACCGCCCCAGGGCGAGAATGGCAGAGGATGTGGAGGAGCAACTGAAGAAGGGCATTGACGCACGAGTGTTTTTCTCTCCAGTTCGATGAGTCAACTGTGGTACTGTTGTTTTCATCAGAATGGTTTTTGGACACGAGTGCAAAAGAAGAACTAATCACCATTTTACCACTAGAGAAGATATTTTCCACGCTTTTATGGAATTTGTGAACAAGAGCAAATTGCCCCTCTTTAAGCTCATCTCCATCACAACTAATGGTGCTCCAGCAATGGTAGGCCACACTGGTGGGTTCATTGCATTGTGCAAACAAAATGAATCTTTCCCAGACTTCCTTAATTATCATTGTATATTCACCAGCAAGCATTATGAGGGAAGATTTTAAACATGAAAGAACTGATAGATGTTGCAATGAAGATCGTGTGTTCTGTTCGGGCCAGGAGTCTACAAATGTTATTCCGTGCTCGCTTTGAAGAGACAACACACAGACCTGCTGCTACACACAGATGTGTGTAAGACTTTCTGAAGCTTTCAAAACACACAGCTAGAGGGTTTTGGATTTAGCGTTCCTGACAGATCTCACTGGCCTGCTCAATGAGCTGCAGGGTGAAGATAAATATGTAATCAACATGATCAGTTCATTGAACATATTTAAAAGGAAGCTACAACTGCTGTCAAGAAGCTACAACGCTGTGACCTGCAGAACTTTCCTCACATGCAGTCAGAACTTCAACACCTGGCATTAATGGAGAGTTCTGGAACCTACTGCTGCAACAAAAGTATCCCAACCTCAGAAGATGTGCCTTGAAATTTTGGATGAACCCATTTGTGCAAGTCTGCCTTTTCTCACATGAAAACCATCAGGTCAAAGTACAGATCCACAAATATATGACATCAGTAATGGCTACGGCTCCCTATTTGGCTCCCTTGGTTCAAAAAAGCTTGGCACCCCTGCTATAGAGAAACACCATATGCATCGGGTTGACTTTAGGCTGATGGATACTAATCGTGTTGCTGTTGAGAAAGTGTCGTCTCACCTCCTCCTGGATGGCGGGAGGCAGGGCTGCCAGGAACTCTGGGCTGACCTCGGTGACCCCAGGGCCGCTCAGTACGGGGGTGGTGGAGGAGGGCAGGGTGGAAGCTACAGGGGGGCGGGAGGGAGGCCTGATGCCCAGCTGGTTCTGGAGCACCTCGCGGCGGATGTCCTCGGGAAGCGCGGCCAGAAACGAGGGATCCACGCCCTCCGGCAGATTGATGCCTGGGGGACAGAAATGATCGTTAAGCGATGTAAGGACATTAAACAAAAGAAAAGAGCAAGAGGACAAGTGCGGGGAGGGGACAAGAGGACAAGTAAGGGTTGGTTTTACCTGCCAGCGGGTCCTCGTCGTCGTTGCTGGTGGAGGGCAGGGGCTCCTCTTGGATGGCCTGCGATTGGCTGTCGGTGCTGTCAACCCGGGGCATGGTCTCCCCGGGTGATGAGACTAAGGCGGATCTGGACAGACAAGGAGGTAAATTTAAACTTGAGCACAGCGAGTGTGGTTCAACTGTGGCTTAACTGACCCAAGACAGCAGTGGGCTAAATAATAAAATGTCAAGCTAACCCTGTCTCCGTGTCCGTCTGCCTGTCCGTCAGCCCGCTGTCCGCACTGCCAGCGCCACCCACCAGCTCCTGTGAGAGGTGGGCAGTCTGGGTGGGGTTGGGAGCAGCTTCCTCCTGCGTGGTGGAGGCCGGGCTGCTGGTGTCCATGGGCGATCCCTCCAGCTGGGACACGCCCACCGCCACAGGCTCAGAGCTCTCCACAATATCCGGACTGAGGGAGGCTGAGAGGAACGGATGAACAGGGATGAATGGACGATGGTAAATGTGACTTCTAACCAGCATTGGCTCAGGGGTTGGTCACCAGCCTGGTACTGATGTGTGACTCAACATTTGTACAACAGTCTGTATGAGAGGCGTTTTTAAAGTTATTCTACCTTCCCTGCCTCCATCCACTGCTCCTCCTCCACCACCTCCTCCTCCTCCTCCTCTCTCACCGATTGTGGGCGCCGGGGACATTTCCATTTGGGACGCCTCCGCTTCGCTGTTGAGTCGATCGACCGCCGACAGGGGTGGGAGGCCCGCTACGGCCAGGGCCGCCAGCGAGCTGGCGTGCGACTCTGCCAGCAGCAGGTCAGCAATTGGCTGATGGACCTGTTGGCTGATGGCCGTCTCGAGGGAGACTAGGGCCTGCTCATGCGGAGCCGGGGTGGTGGGAGTCACCTCCCCTGACGGGGGTGCCGTGAGGAAGCCCTCAGAGACCCTGGGGGGATCCAGACATGACCCGCCTTGCTCACCTTCTGGAAAAGCCATGAGGAAAAAAGGTCAAAATTCACTCCAGTGTATCATTGTAATAATGTAATGGCTTAGATTTTAACAGTATTATGTAGTCACCACTGCACATCACGATGTTCAAGGCAACACTGAGGAAGGCAGTAAGTTGTATAGTTATCTCCTGAACGGGGTGAACAATCCTGGTCCCCAACAACAACACAACTTACTACCTCACCACAGCACAGCTAGGACTTGCACATGAATAAACAAGGACATGAAAGAGAAAAACAGATGAATTGACACTAACCAAGCCATCCATGCCACTGGCCCATCCTACCTCTCTGACCTTATCAAACTGTCCTGCCCAACACGTACACTCCGCTCCTCCAGCTCCATCTCTCTGCAGCAGCCACGCTGCAGACTTAAAACCATGGGAGCCAGGGCATTCAGTTGTGCTGCTCCACGGCTGTGGAACTCACTCCCAGACCCCATCAAAGAGGCAGAGTCACTCAAGTCTTTCAAAGCTCTCCTCAAAACACACCTCTTTAAACGGGCATTTAAGGACCTGTGTTAAAAGTTTTATAGTTTTTTTTGTTTGTTCGCTTTATTTTTTAACTGATCCTCCCATGTACAGCGCTTTGGGTTCTAGAAATGCGCTCAATAAATTTGAATTATTATTATTACTAAAATGTGCTGAACACATGTTGCGATGTAAATATCCGCTGAGCAGGTTCTGCACACCGGTGGCGTTTAGTGTTGCATCACCGTGAGAAAGACAGTAGACTGTATAGTTATCTCCCAGATCTGGTGTGATCCTAAAACTATACAAACTACTACCTCATCCCACAGCAAGCTCTGGTTGGCTGCTTGTCACTCGCTGAAGATGCAGGATTGATGGTGTCCAGTCTAGACAAAGTTCTATTTACTGCACCAGTCAAAGGTTTGGACACACTTCTCATTCAATGTTTTTTTCTTGAATTGTATTATTTTCTACATTGTAGATTAATACTGAAGACATCAAAACTATGAAAGAACACATATATACATACACATATATATACAAATGACCAAAATAACAATGTTGTATATTTTAGATTCTTCAAAGTAGCCACCTTTTGATTTGCATTCTTTTGACAGATTTGCATTCTCTCAATCAGCTTCATGAGGTAGTCACCTGGAATGGTTTTCCACCAGTCTTGAAGGAGTTCCCTGAGGTGCTGAGCACTTTTTGGCAGCTGTTCCTTCACTCTGCATTCAACTCATACCAAACGATCTGATGATGGTCCCACTAAGCGCAAACCAGATGGGAAGGGATGTCGCTGCAGAATGCTGTGGTAGACATGCTGGTTAAGTTTGCCTTGAATTTTGACTAGCTCACCAACAGTGTCACCAGCAAAGCACCTCCCACAACGTCGCACCACCTCCTCCATGCTTTATGGTGGGAACCAAACATGCAGATACCATCCGTTCACCTACTCTGCGTCTCAGAAAGACACGGTGATTAGAACAAAAAATCTCAAATCTCAAATCTCCTCCCAACCCACAGACAAACAGGAAAACACTGTTTATTGGGCAGTTCTATGCTGGAGTAAGGAACACAAACCGCCCTCTTCGGAACTGTTTTGAAACCACAGACTGGCAGATGTTCTGTGTTGCTGCAAACAGTGAATACGCAGACTGTCATAGCCTACAAGTGTGTCGATGTCGTCCTGAGGATCAATGTTAGGACTTTTCCCAACCAAAAGTCCTGTGTTAATGGTGTTGTCCGTGCTAAACTAAAAGCACGGCTCTCTGCCTATAGCTCTGGGGACCTGGAGGTCCAAATATGTTCTTCAGAGGACCATCAGAGATGCCAAAAGAGCCTACAGGGACAAGTTGGAGTCCAACTACCATAGCTCTGACCCCAGACTCATGTGGTGTGGATTGCAAGTCATCACAGACTATGAAGTGAGAAATATCAGTGATACCCAGCCTGTCGCCTCTCTCCCCGATGAGCTCAACACCTTCTATGCACAGTTTGTTGAGGTGAGCAACACCACTCCTACAGTGAGGCTAGCTGAGTACCAGGACGACTGCACTCTGTCCCTAACCACGGCGGACGTGAGGAGAACTCTTAAAAGAACAAACCCACAGAAGTCTCCAGGGGAAGATGCCATTCGAGGCAGTGTCCTCAGAGGGTGCGCCGACCAGCTAGCGGAGGTATTCACCTCTATATTCAACCTCTCCCTGCATCAGTCTGCAGTCCCCACCTGCTTCAAACAGACCACCATTGACCCCGTACCGAAGAAACCTTCCACCACCTGCCGGAATGACCTTCCTGTCTTAAAGTAATGATGGAATGTCATTGAACTTCACTTCGTTGAGTGGTTCTTGCCGTAATATGGATTAGTACAGTAGTCGAATAGGGCTATTCACTGTAGACCAACCCTACCTCTGCACAACAGCTGGTCTCACACATTAAGAAGGCAATAAATTCTGCAAGGTACACATGTTAATTGAAAACCATTCCAGGTGACGACCTCATGAAGCTGATTGAGAGGATGCCAAGAGTGTGCAAAGCTGTCATCAAGGCAACCCGTGGCTACTTTGAGGAATCAAAAATATAAAAAATATTCTGGCTTGTTTGTACATAATTCCATGCGTTTCATAGCTTTGATGTTTTCAGTATTAATCTACAATGTAGATAATAAAAATAAAGAAAAACCATTGAATGAGAAGGTGTGCCCAAACTTTTGTCTGGTACTGTACATCATGTGATGCCAGAAGAGTAATGCTCAATGTACCTGCAGTGTTCTCTGCACCGTTGACTGCCCCCAGACCAGGACCCTGAGCATGGAGAAGAGAAATGTGACAGTCGGCAAAGCAACAACAAACTTAAACCCAATTCTCAATTGTATTCTAACAAAGTATGGGCGTTCATATGGCGAGCACACAGACCTCTCTCCATCTGCTGACCTGCAGGCTCTGCTCCCTGCTCTCCTCTGCCCCGGAGGCCCTCCTCTCAGTCTGCTTGGCCTCCTCCTCCTCGGCCAGCTGCCGCCTCCTCTTCTCCCTGCGCTCCTCCAGCTCCTCGTCACGCAGGCTCTCCAGGTGATGAAGGATGGGCACCTTCACCACTGGACGCGACACACACAAATCGTTAGAAGGGTCGATGGACAAGATAGACGGAGTACGTTGTGCTCAATGTGTGACAACCCTGTGTGCCAAGCGAGCCTACCTGCTACACAGTCATGCATGCTCTCGGCATCCAGCACCTTGCACTCGTCGGTCCATCTGGTCAAGGCGGTGGGGATACTGGAGAGAGTGCCTGGGGGAAGAGCGATTACAGATGTCAGTTATTAGAGATCAAATCACAGATGGAGAGGACCTAGTACTCTGAAGACCATAACAAGAATAGTTTCATAAGGGGTTCTGACCTGCTTGTCCCCCGGTGCTGCTCTGCTCGTGGAAGAAGTCGTCGAGCAGCTCGTCGTCAGAGCGGGCAATGATGTGCACGTCCTCGTTGCCGACCAGGAGTCGGGCACGGCCACGGGACTGCAGGGGCAGAGAGCTGGACAGCTGCAGAATGTCTGCTGCTGCGCTGGGACCCAATAGCCTGAGAAGGAGGAGGAACCAACCGATGAGGATTAAGCAGAGACAAATCCCCTACTTAAAACACCGGCATACATCCCACAGGGGCAGGTGTTATGCACACATGTATGCAACTACTACAGATGTGGAAATTTGAGGTTAGTGCGATGACAGGGCCCTTTCCCAATAAGCACAATCTAGAGGTACAACAGAAGGCCCGAACAAATGCAACAGACCCCTGAATTGAGCCAATACTCCGTTGGGACATTTCGGCTCTCACCTCTGCAGGATGAGCGGCGGGTTGGGCTGGCGGTTGCCGGGGTAGTGGACATGGATGGTGTGGCCGGCGTTGGCAGTGAGCTGGCGCAGCGTGCGCTGGCTGCGGCCCATGCCCTGCGCCAGGCGGCTGCTGGTGCCAGCGGCTCCCAGCGTGAGGGAGCCGTGGTCGGCATGGCGCACCATCAGGGGGTGGGAGCTGGGGATGTTGCCTGGGGAGGGAGGGATGTCAGCTGACGGAGGAACACAGCAGAGAGAACAGTTGGCAGACATTAGGGCGACAGCTCAAGCACAACCCCCGTGGCCATTTTGAAAACAAGGTCATAAAGATGTTACTTTTATGCCCCGTTATAAAATGCAAAAGAGGCAATCGGGGCTCACCGGTTGTGGAGAACATGTTGTCAAACTCGATGATGAGGTCGTCGTCCCGGTCGAACCTCTCGAAGCGGATGTGAGGTGCCGCGTTGATGTCAGGGAAATCCTCGTCCAACTCCATCTCTGAACCTTCGTCATCGTCATCTTCGTCTCCTTCCTCGTCATCCTGTGATGAAAGTGCAAAAATAAATGAGTCCATGCATTTATAAACAACTAGCTCCTTTAACAGATTTCCATTCATCTGTCTGACCTGGTCCTCCTCCTCTTCCTCTTCTTCCTCCTCCTCCTCTTCATCCTGGCTGTCTTCATCATCGTTACTGCCACTAGAATCTTCCTCCTGGGTGTGCTCCTCATCCTCCGGTTCCAGGATGTTCATGGAGTCTAATATAAAATACACAAATAATCCATAGGTCATTCATGGCACCAGACAACCGTAAGTTGACGGATGCCCGTCTCAACCGAGGGGTTCCTCGTCTGGAGCAGACGTACCTTCCCGGTTTGCCTGGAGAGTGGAAGTCTGGCTGATATTCGAGGGAGCCTCATCCATCAACACGTCCTCCTGGGATTCGTCCTCACGACTGCGTCCTACTGAACAGCAACAGAGAAGGAAACGCTAGCATTGGAACAGAGCTGTGCTGCGAATGACATCTTCAGCTTGTTGAACTCATTCACCGATGAGTATGAGGACTAAGATTCTTCTTCCTGAGCTGCTGCTCGAGTATTTCAGTAAGAGGCATCGTATCTCACCTATAATGGTGCTGTTGACTGTGCCGTCGTCCCGTTCCAGAAGCTCATCAATCAGATCCACCAACTCATTCTCCACCTACACACACACACACACACACACACACACACACACACACACACACAGTCAGCAAGTAGCCACTGAGCAACGACGGCCAACATAGCTAGTCTATTGCCAACATAGCTATTCTAATGGCTGGTGTGAGATAATGTACTCACCTGCATAGCCTGAGTGCTGAGGACCTCCGGCTGACCAGCGATCACTACCGTGTCCGCCTCAGTCTCCCCATCCATCAGGTCGCTGTCGGCTCCCTGCACCCTGCTTCCCTCTACAGGCTCTGCCTCGCCCGGCTCTCCTGGAAACAGACGGCATTAAATCAGAATCCTGTCATCCACACTCGATAGCTGCCTAGACCAAGCGGGAGTGGGACTTTATGGCACTGCATGGGCACCTTGGTCCTGGGTGTTGCTGTTGCTGTCCCTGGCCGCGCCCACAGTGTCGTGTTCAGCCTTGTTCTTGCTGGAGCCTCCCTTGCCGCCGAACAGACTGCTGGGCTGGTTCACAATACGGGACAGGGTCTCCAGAGGCTTCAGGGCAGCATTCACAGTGTTGGCCATGTTGGGGCTGAAGTGCACAGAGGAAGAAACGGACCAAAACTAACAGTCAACTAATTATTGATAGCTTAAAACCGGCAACATGATAAATTGACCATACATACACCAAACGTCACAGCAGGTAAAGGGCGCACCTAGACAGATCCAGGCTGTGGGGCACACGGGCTAGGTCATTGACCAGGCCCTTCTTGAGGAAGAGGCGGATGATGTTGTTCATGCCGTTGTGCTGCGTCTTGGCGGCAGCGGTGCTGTAGAAGCTGGAGGTGGACGGGCAGGACTCCATGATGGTGCTGATGATGCACATCACTGCCTGGAGCCTGGCGACGGAGAATCAGACTTTAGAATCTATTCTGTGTAGATAGGACGTTACTACGAGGATGGGCGCTGGCCGTTACCTGGCGTGCTTCTCTGCACCCTCCGTCATGGCCAGCGCTCTGCTGAGGGCAGCCTTCACCTCATTGACCAGGGCCACCTGCGCGTCTGTGCCGGTCCCAGCGGCCGCCAGACTGGCCAGGAAGAGGCGAGCCAGCGCCGGCGTGTCCTTGTCCTCAGAGTTCTGGGTGTGTGGCAGCAGGTGGTCCAACACAAAGGCTAGAACACTGCAGTCCTGAGAGAGAAGAATGGAGTGACCATCAGGGAAAGGGCAATAGAAGGGCCCGGTCGATTGACAAACCCCTCTTTCTAGTCCCTGTTTCCAGTCTTTCCTTGTCTTAACTACCCACCTCCTTGATGAGCTCAGACTGTCCTGCCGTGTAGCTGTAGGAGGCGATGAGCGTGGCGATGCCCACATAGGAGCGCACCAACTCGGCCAGCAGCCGGAGGATTGTGGATGTGGGCATCAGAGGCTTGCTGGCCTTGGCTTTGGCCGCCTTGCTCTCCTCTGTGCTGGCACCCTTCTCTCCCTCCTGCTCCTTCTTCTCCTCACGCAACTCCTCCGGTGTGGAGGCTGCAGGGGAGGGATGAAGACAAGAACCAGAGGAATCAAAGCTGAGTGGCACAGTAAGGTTGAACACAAATAGACATCATGGTGACATAAATTACATGCTCTTACCCTCTCCTTGGGGTGTACCAGACTGTGAAGTATCAGCAACAGCTCCATCTGCAGCGAATACCTGAGGCTGGAAGGGGCAACATGTTGGTCAATGGAAATGTTGTTAGTCAAATACTCAACCCATAAATACACACACATTGATGCCCATACTAGGGTCAGAAAAACTCACATTGATGTGGAAGGCAGATTGCGAGTCAAAGTCACTGCCCTGTCTGGTGAGTCTGTACTGCTGGTACACGTCGTCCCCAACATCCTGAAGGATCTGGGACAGGTCCTGGCCACCGGGAACCACCACTGCACGCTCCTCCGGACGCTCAGCTGGAACCCACAGCAACCAACCCACTGCATTAGGATGTGAACAGAAATGATGAACGTGGACAGAAAAGACATCGCCATGGTCCGGTGGTCTTACGTTCTTCGGGTGCGTGGTACGCAGCCAGAGCGTTGAGCATGTCGCAGATGACCTCCCGGATGGTTTCTGGGATGGTGGGCAGCGGGGACAGCTTGAGGGGCGTGGTCTTCACCAGCTGCACAGCATTGGGCCCCTTGATGCGCAGGTTCTCAAACTCGTCATCAGATGCTGAAAGGGAGAATTTTTAACCCCTTCGTCACTAGGCCTCGTTAGCCCCTTTCACACATAGTCACACATCTAATTTACCGGGATAATATTTCCAGCACTGCAAATTCAGCTACATTTTGGAACATTTTCGTTTTGTGCCCGTTCACACATGGCATAACAATGCTGAAATGGATGATCATGCAACAATCAAGCAGATGGGGGTAATGTAACATTTATGGATACCAGCAGTCATAAAAACTCAACAGAAGAACTGAGAGGACGGACCGAGAGGAGATCACTTATTCTTGAATCTGGCCAGTTTTCAGCTACTTGGAAAAAAAGGTTTGTTTGTTTGCAAACAAAAGTGGGCCATAGAATGAAAAAGGTCAAGTAGATTACCGGTGCCTGCGCCTCGCGGTGCGGGCAGAGCGATGCGGATGCAGCTGTTGGCGGTCTCTGCGAAGCACTCAGGGTTGCGGCACGAAGCCGGTCCCAGGACACGCAGGATGTAGTTGATCTCCCTGGAGCCAAGGCTGCCCGACACCACCCCAGAGGTGGTGCTGCCCGCACCACTGGTGACTGCCGATCGCACCACCTACACAAGGTTGAAATCACAGATCAGCTCGTCGGCAAACTAACTATTGTGCTCACTGCATTAACGAAAAGGGTGGAGCTTAATGTCAAATGGAATTCTGACCTTCTCCATGGTGTGTCTCAATGTGGCCGGGTCCTCGATGATGTGCCTGAACAGCAGGGTGACGAGGGGGGTGAAGCCGTTGAAGCCGGAGCCCTGGGTGAGCCCCAGGATCATGCGCGTGCTCTTGAGCTCGGCGAACATCATGGCGTAGTGGTGCGTGCGTGTCAGCCGCAGACAGAGGCGCAGCGTGGCGTGCAGGGTGTCTGGGTCTACAGGCACGCTGATCATGCTCACGCAGGCGCGGATCAGCACCGTGGTCATGTCCTCGGACAGGCCCTGCACGCCGATGTCTGAGCCCTGGGAAGGCTCTGGGTCTGGCGCCGGGGCCGAGGGAGCCGACGAGGTGACGTCCTTCGGCTGGCTGGGGTCCTCTTTAGGGGCAGCCATTTCCACTGCTGCACCGGCCTCTGCTAAGACACACATCGTACAACGATACAGGAAAGTACATCAGCGACTTTTGATCAGATTTCACTCACTGTATTCCATTCATTAAGAAGGGGCCGTAATGGACCTTTCCCTACTCAAGCGGCAAGTCCCGCCCCCCCTAGTTACTGTTGCTATGCCACACCAGCTTTCCCACAGCTCTGCAGCATGTTAGTAATGTCCACTGAACAACGCCCCCTGCTGATGATTCTCTCTCAAGGATTCCTGACAATATCGCTGTATGTTATTTGCCAAATGCCGCTACATTATCTAAGACAGTGCTACAGAAAGGCCTGAACTATTTGACACAAGGATATATCCATAACATTCTGATTTCGGACGGAGCAGACGACAACATAAACCTTGAAGCTAAGTGTTGGCGATCTATGCGGAAGACACAAACGCCTCACAAGCTCCACATTGAAATTCGTCAGGAAAAAATCGTGGAGTCCGACTGCACATGTAAAGCAGGGCGAGTACGTTAGTGATGTGTTTACAATGAAAATAAGCCTAAGATCTGCTAACTACAATGGGCTAATCACCTAGCTATGCTAATCACACGATGGCGCGGTAGCACCTTGTAGCGCAATCTTGTCCTAGCAAAAAAAACATTTCACTGCTCAATGTACCTGTACACTACCCTGGAGTTCTCACGAGAGCACAATTTGAATTTGCTCAGCGAGTCACTCTGGTAATGAGTAACATGCTCATTAGCAATTCCTGTTGTTCCGAACATAAACCAATCACATCGGTGTATCTGATATAGGCGGGCCAGAGGCGGGCTAAACAGATGACTTCAGCGCTGCGACGAAATCAGTCAGTAAACATTGCAAGATGGCTATCGAAAATGTTGACTGAGTATCTGTACAAACTAGGGATGCACCGATACCAGACCGAGTACAAGTACAAGTACTTACATTTGGGTACTTGCCGATACCGAATACCGATACGAGTACTTAATAAAACCATTACAGTTGTAATGACTTTGAAAACATGTTATTTTTTGTCTGGGGAGGGGGGGGGGGGGGGAGTGCTCCGTTAATTCGCGGTTCTGATGGGGGGGGGGGGGGGGTGCTCCGTTAATTCGCGGTTCTGATGGGGGGGTGCTACAAGGTGCAAGGTTAACGTTGCGTTGCCAAAGTGGTATCTCCGTGGTATTTCCATTAGGCTACATTTACGTCTCTCTGTCAAACTATTCTCCAAAACAAACTCGTTTCCATCGCTCTGGATACGTCACCCCGTGTATTCTTCTGATTGGTCGTAGTGTTATCCAATTGCCTGCAGTGATATTTTCAAAACGCATGCTTGGTGCATGGGTACTCCAAATCTTGATGAAACACGGCCCCTGTAATCTCTCTGGATATATCTGGTAGGGGTGTAACAAATAACCGATTTTAATCGGAAAATCGGTCTTGATTTAAAAGATGCAAGTGCATCGGTACATGGACCCCTGGATCGGTCTAACCGTAGCATGAACCGGCCGATGGCCCGATCACAAAGTTATGAATCGGTTTTATGTTGTTGCTGTGCTGCTGAATCCTCCGTCTGCTCAGTGTCTGCAGCATGCACGCACGCACACGGGATGTCTTGAAATTGTTATAATTTTCTACCTCAGTAGTTCATTGTTCCCTGATCTGAGCCTACACAGACCTCTCCAGAACTTTGGCTCTAATTTGTGCCAACAGTGAAATTGAATAGTTTTATTGTCAGAGGGGCTTTGTAAAGTTCTTAAAATGCAATATGTTACACTAATAAACATGACATGTTTCTGAATTCACATGTCAAAAGTGACAAAATACTTGTTCCCTGGTCTTTGATAAATCTATTTGAAGGTAAGCAATGCCACATTTATAGTATTGACTTATGTTAATTCATAATGTCAAATGATAGTCTACTTTAAACAAGGAACTCTATCAGATTGTATCATATCCCATCAAATCGTATTGAATCGTATCGAATCCTACTGAATCTAATCGAACCGAACCGGTTTGCTTTTCCACCGGCTAGAGAGACTCGAGAGCCAACCCGCCCCCACGTCATTACGTCACTGTACGTCTGTAGAAGTCTCCGCCTTCCCAGCAACGCGAGCACAACAAGAACAATGGCGGACTACATCGCGATACGAGTGATCTTGTTTTTGTAATTGTATATTTTGTTACTACCTGTTCTGTCTGTTCTTTAAGTATACTGAAGCAGACATGTTAACAAAATGTTTATTTAGAAAAACAATGCTGCTCCGTTAATTCGCGGTTGTGATGTGGGGGGGGCTCCGTTAATTCGCGGTTCTGATGGGGGGGTGCTCCGTTAATTCGCAGTTCTGATGGGGGGGGGTGCTGCGTTAATTTGCGGTTCTGATGGAGGGGGGGGTGCTCCGTTAATTCGCAGTTCTGATGGAGGGGGGGTGGGTGCTCCGTTAATTCGCGGTTCTGATGGGGGGGGGGGGGGGGTGCTCCGTTAATTGGTGGGAACATCCCCAGCGTCCCCACTAAATTCTACGCCCATGCTCGGTACCAGGCGCAGTTGCTATTAAACATCCATAAACGCCAACTCGGTTGCATCTCTTTATTTCAATATTCCTTGGCTAAGAATATTACAAGGTTAACGTTGCGTTGCCAAAGTGGTATCGGTGCGGTTGTATCGGAGTAGTCATTTCCATTGTCGGCGTTTGTTGTGAAATGGAGCTCAGAAAGTTTTTGCCGGACTTGCTAATCCCGCCCCCAGCCACTGACGTAGTCGTTCTTAGTCGGTTCAAGTCTGGCCAGCAAAGAGTTGGGGCCAAGAACGAACCAGTTTTCCTAGCCGAGAGCCGGTTCTTTGGCTGTCGAAACACGAAGAACTGGTTCGTTTTAGGCTCTGGCTCCGAACCGGCCCTGAAAATGCCTTGGTGGAAAAGCCCCCTTTGTGGGACATCATGTCGGCTCTGTTGCAAGGGGCGTGGTCTTAAGAAATCAGGCAATGTTATTGGTTATTATTCTCCGCGTGACTGACAGGGTAGAAAGGTCCATACTACCAGGTGGGAGTGTGATTAGCCATAAGGAGGCATTTAAAAATAGTCATGTGACTAAAGTTTTCATTGTAAAGTCACAAGTGGGAGTGTCCACCTAGATGTATGATGAAGAGAGTCATCTACCAGCCTACCCAGTGGACTGTACCAACTGGTAAACAGATCTAGTCAGCATACATCTAGGTGGACACACCCACTTCTGATGTCACTATGTCATAGTGACAGTTTTAGTCACTGACTAAACAGCTTGTAATGGCTAATCACGCTCACACCTGGCGGTATAATAGGGCCCCTTTAACCGAGGCTCCCGTTACCTTGGTCAGTCTGGGTCTCTTCTGGCTTGTTCTTCTCTCCCTCCTCCCTCTCAGAGTCGGCCATGTTCCCCGTCTTGGGAGGTTTGGGCAACCGAGGAACTCTCTGGACTGTCAACATCACTGGCCTCCTGTTGCCAGTCTCCTCATTGACCTGGCAGCGGTGAGAAATAAGGTTTTCCATCAGAAGAGACCCCAATAATAACAACCAGCCAACTACTACTGAAGGTAGTGGTGGTGGTGGTTGCCATTGTTACACTCCATACCCAGGTTACATGGTGTTGGATGTGCCATGATTTTATTCATACTGTAATTTTTCCATCATATTTCTTGAATCAAAAATATTGTTAGCTTAAGAGGTCAAGGGGACATTCTTGAATGTAAGATTTAGATATACCCCCGCACCCCCATCATGATCACACATGCCTCTTAAACCGGAAACCAAACCTAGAACTCTCAGGAGAACTCTGTGTGCACCGTGGCAACACTCACCTGCACCATGGTGTTGAACTGCACGGTGTATCGCCTCCGGCCAGCGGTGAAGCGGACGCTGCTCTCCCCGGCCTTCCAGGCTGAGTCGATGGTGCTGTTGTTGGACGCACTGTAACTGCACCAGCGGCCGGAGCGATCGTCAAACCACCGCCAGTTGTTGCCATTAGGCTGCAGGTACTGGAAATTATAATGGAGCATAAAATAATAGAAGACGGTAAATACATTTTCCCGAGGCACATAGAATGCAATAAAAAGGTTGTGCTGAATTGTCACCATCTCTGGGCTTATGGATGCTTACCTTGTTCATCTGTGCTCTGCGCTTTGAGGAAACCGCCATCTTCTCATAGAAGTCAATAAGCAGGAGAACTGGGGTAATCCATCTGTAAAGCAATCAAGATAAGGATTCCTTTCCACAATACACACACACACACACACACACACACACACACACACACACACACACACACACACACACACACACACACACACACACACACACACACACACACACACACACACACACACACACACACACACACACACACACACACACAGTGTGGCTTGGCATTTACGCCACAGGGATGGTTATCCGTGAGGCAGTAGATATTCTAGTCCCAAGGGTAATGAAGGACTTACTTTGGGGTCTGGATGTCCTTCTGCTCCTTGGCAGCCTGCAAACAGGGTTGCACCACCTCCAGCAGCTTAATCAGCAAGTCAAGAATGCCACTTCGCTCCACCACTGAGGTGCACAACAGCTTCAGCTCCTGTCAGGGGAAAAGGGCAGAGTGCATTGCAGAAGTCAGATATAATTTCTTCATCAAGCACTGGAAACTGACTTTTCTACTCCTTAAAAGGGCCCTTGTTCAAAATGGTCCAAGATATATTCATTGGTGCAAGCAGCTTAGCAAGCACAGTCAACTGTAAATGCAGACCTGCAAGCAAGGAAAGGGGTATATTCTCAGATGAATTGTGAAGATGAATCACCTCAAACAGCAGCGTGAGCAGCAGAATGCGAGTGGCCAGTTTGGAGGCCTGCGGCAGCGTGGCCATCTGCCTGGTCCACTCGGCCACCGTCTTGGTGTCGCTGGTGGTCAGGGGCTCTGCTGCTTTGATCAGCACACGCGCCGCATCCCACACCTGCACACAAATAATACAACCACCATCGTATGGAATAAGATCGTGCAACGATCAAAGACACAAAAAAAACATAATCCCACAAAAAACAATGGAGGAGGTTGGAGGCGGATTGGCCCACTGACCTGGTGGACCACTTGGCCGAGGATGAGGTCTCGGTACTCTGGGCCGCTCCGCTTGATGGCCGTCATCAGCAGATCACAGAGGCGGTAGACTGTGTCTGGCAGCTCGTCCAGCAGGTGGAAGCAGCCGGGCAGCATGGAGTCCGTGAAGGCGTGCAGCTCCTGGGGGTCCAGGGGCTCTGCCTCCATGAAGCGCTCCAGGCAACGAGCCTCCTCCTCCTCCGCCCGCTCCCTGGCTCGCCGGTCATCCTCCTCTCGCCGCCTGGCCGCCTCCTACGGGAGGGAGGGAGGAACAGGAGGGGAGGGAAGACCCAAGTCAGGCATAAAGTCTGCAGCAGCTGCAGCTGAAAGCGACCCGTCATTTATTCATGAGGTTCTCTTTAGCGGGTGGTTTGAGAAGGGGGGGGGGGGTAAGAGTGTGCGGTCGAGTGCGTCAGTTTCTTTACATAATGCGAGTAGCGAGGGTGGCGCACCTCGGGAGAGTCAGAGCGCTGCTCCATGCTAACCTCTTGTCCTAGTGACATGGCAATGGCCCTCATCATCTGGTCCTCTTCAGACATAGTCAGGTCCTAGGGAACCAGAGAAGAGCAACACTCACTACGTCTGGCCTGCGTGTAGATTATTTGTATGGGGAGGAAGGGAGAAAATGGGAGACCTGTGCG
Organism: Coryphaenoides rupestris; assembly: GCA_002895965.2. Classification (NCBI taxonomy): domain Eukaryota; kingdom Metazoa; phylum Chordata; class Actinopteri; order Gadiformes; family Macrouridae; genus Coryphaenoides; species Coryphaenoides rupestris. The sequence goes on from PIJE02000001.1 coordinate 454,085, forward strand.
TATGCATGTGTGAGCGTGTGCACACGGCTTTAGAGACGAAACTTACTCGAACAGCGCCGCTGAGGAGGGGAGGCGGATGGGTGAGCAGGTACTCTGTGGCCTGTTCCATGGTGCTGGTGTTCAGCAGGGCCTCCATGGCGTGTTCTCTGGAGAAGCCCATGTCCATCAGCTGGGCAACAGAAATAACCAGAGGCAACATTTAACCCATTGAAAAAAAGATGTGAGGATGATCAGACGCAAGGGCATGGGGTCTGAAGTTAAGAATGACAACAGCAATCAATATTATGAAAGAAGGTGAATGTCTTGCATACATACACCTTGACATCTTCACTTATATTTATTACTTTGGCCTCAGCAGACATCTGCTATACAAATAAATCATACTTTACCCGCCTCTGCACCGTCCAATACATCTGATACAAATTCCCAGCAACCTTCCTGAATACATTAATCCTCGCAGTTCACCTTCACACCTTTCTCTCCCTCCCACCCTGTCAATCACTCCTCTGCCTGACGGCTGGTGAACCTGCTGAGGCTCCTGGGAACTTGTAGCCGCTAGTTACTGCCCGGCTTGCCCCCTGAGCACAATGTTCAGCTTTTTTTCTAGATCTCCGGTCGCCTTATCTTTTTTCATAGAGCAGATGCTGGTACTCAAAATGAGGCTGAAAACAGTCAGAATACAGCATTTTGGCTAGCAGGTCACACATTGGTGCAGAATCCGAAAAGGGCGGTACCTTTTTTTTTTTTGTTATAGAAAACAATGCAATGTTTCCACATACTTTAGATTTAAGATTTGATGGTCAATGAAGGCTTTCATTGACCATCAAATCTTGATGGTCAATGAAGGCTTTCGTAGGACTCCTTCGTCATTAAAGACAGGACTTGTAGCAACAGCTGCTGCTGCTTCCCCACCTGTGTGAGCTGTGCCTGGTTGACCTGAGGGTCCCGGCGAGGAGTGGAGTTGGTGGAGTCCTCGGCCGAGCCGGCTGCTGGTGCAGCTGGGGCGGACCCGGGCGCAACGGGCCCCTCTCCCGCCGGCGGGGCAGCTCCGGGGGGCCCCGCGGGAGCCAGGGGCCCCGCGGGAGCCCCTTCCTCTTCCGGCCGCACCGTGCCCTCCCTCTCCTTGCCCAGACGCTCCTGGATCACAGGCTCTCCTCTCAGGATGTGGCAGAGGATGGCCAGCATGGACTCGGCCATCCGGCCTCCGTAAACCTTGAGGGGCTTCCGGTTCCACAGGCTGCGTATGCAGTTGAATGCAGCCTAGGAGAAGAGTGTCAGCATAGCATAGCGGAGAGTGATAGACGAAACATCCAGCCATGGCATGAGGCAAAAGGCCACATTCTACTAAACAGAAATATGAAGCCATGTGGATTCTCTCCCACCCAGATAGCAATCTATAACCTTCACATCTGAATGATAGTTGTTGCCATGGTTACCAACCTTCTGCGTGACGATGAGGAACCGCAGGGCGCTGAACTGGGGCGTGGTGGGAGTGACTCCGGGGACCTTGGCCGGCAGTGAGTGCGGAGAGTCCAGCACGGTGCTGGGGTTCACCATCTTCTCCACCAGCATCAGCCAGGCGTCCAGGAACTCCCCCGTGCCGTCCGGCAGGTCGGCATGCTCCAGACCTTCAGAGACGGGCACCTTGCCACCCATCGACAGCGCCCAGTTAAAGGTTCTAGAGAGGGAGGAACACAGACGGGTCTTTGGCCTTGATCCCTGAAGTGAACCAAATCAGGGTTTTTCACCCTTGCTAATATTTACCATTGTAGAATACATTTGTGTGTGCAAAAGGTTTCGAGAGTGACATGAACTTACTCAAACAGAGCATCGTGCCCGCCCGAGCAGAAGAATTTCTGCAGCATCAGGTGATAGGGGTACTTCCTCTCATCAAACAGCATAGGGGACGTGAAGCCCACCGAGCAGATGAAGAAGGTCAGCCTGCAGCGAATAAGTTCTCATTAAATATTTAATGTATGAAATATTAATAAATCAGTGCATCATCAGTTAGGAGGAGGAAGAGCTCCTACCTGAAGCGGGGGGTAGGGGTGTAGGGTGGCGGCTGCCAGCTCAGGCCCTTAGTGAGCAGCTTGGTGAGGGAGGAGGCAGTGGCGCGGGCGGCCGGGGTGGGGGCCGTGCCTGTGCTGGTGGCGTGGTGGGACCGCCGCTGGCGCACGGGGGAGCCGACACACAGCTTGACCAGGAGACCAAAGAGCTCTGCCAGAGCCCTGCCCAGGCGGGACGAAGCTGGAGGGATGGGAAGACGAGAGATTAGCTGGTAATACAGGGGCTCAAGCTAAATCAAGCTAAATGTAGCTGTGGTGATGCAAAAAGCACACAGAGGATACAAAACAAATAAAAGATGTCAAGTAGAGTGCCACTTTTCCAATTGGCACTTTTGGCCAGGCAGCCAAACCATGCCATGCTGATTTGCATTTCCATTACCAAACCACGCCCGAGATGGACCATCTGAGGACTCGGGCCAAAGGGCGGTGACATCAGATATTGGATGTTCAATAGTTGTTACAGCGACCCAGTGTGGAGAACTAAAGACGCGATCACCAGCATGAATCCTGTGTGTCTAGCGGTATACACCTCCTGATAACCACAAACAACTGTTGCACAGTGCCAAATGTCAGACTCAAGACAAGCACATCATCAGTTCAAGACACCTTCAAGTGGGGAGCTCTGTTGGAATAGAGATGCAAATCCCAGCCACACTGGTTTGACACGCCATGTCAAACAGAGTCAAAGCAAGCCAACCATGTGTATGGAACCGTGCCATAGTAGAACTAAAAGCAAACTCCTTACCTGAGAGCAGCGGTTTGATCTGCTTGATCCGGGTGGCCATCGCTGGGGTCAGCTTGGACTTGGCCTTGGGGTCAGCAGCGGTGGGCTCATCCGTTTCCATGGGAGCCAGCGTGTCCCCGTCCAGACCCATCCCCTCCAGCAGACCTCCGGCTGATGAGTCCACAGCCACTGCCTCAGACTCGGCTGGGGGGGGGGGGGGGGATTAACTCAATCAAACTCAAACCACAAACAAAAGAGGTCGGGTTTAAGTAGAATTTAATTAAAAAGTCATCTTTACCAGTTCTCCGGGAGCTAGATGCCGGCGTGGCCGAGGCGCTGCCGGATGGCTTCTCCTCCTTGGGCACGAGTTTCTGCATGTCCGCCTGCCCAAACTCACAGCCAGGTGGTAGACTGCAACACAGCAGGGGGGAGGTTAAGGATCATCATGACACACAAGACCGGAGAAAGGTTAAGGAGCACCATATGAAACAAGGAAGGGGCAGGGGCCTCACCTGTTGGGCGTACAGAGAGACAGCAGCACGGTGCTCTCCCAGACCAGGGAGCAGTAGAGCTGGCTCAGCTTGTTGAGGACACTCAGGCCAAGCTGGGAGCCCCACTGGTTCACAGAGATGGCCCTTATTTCACTCTGATCAAACAACAAGATACCATTCTCAATGACAACACATCCCCAAAAGCAGCTTTAAGAGGAGTTTTGACTTTATGCTAGGGATGCACCGATACCGATACCAGTATTCGGTATCGGTCCGATACTGTGCTCATGTACTCGTACTCGTACTCGTTAAACTACTCCGATACAACCGCACCGATACCACTTGGGCAACGCAACGTTAACCTTGTAATATTCTTAGCCAAGGAATATTGAAATAAAGAGATGCAACCGAGTTGCCGTTTATGGATGTTTAATAGCAACGAGAGATCGCATGAGATCAGAACCGCGAATTAACGGAGCCCCCCCCCCCCCCCATCAGAACCGCAAATTAACGGAGCCCCCCCCCCCCCCATCAGAACCGCGAATTAACGGAGCACCCCCCCATCAGAACCACGAATTAACGGAGAACCCCCCCCCCCATCAGAACCGCAAATTAACGGAGAACCCCCCCATCAGAACCGCGAATTAACGGAGCCCCCCCCCCACCAGAGACGCTGACTCGGAGCCCAGCGTCTCACGGGAGCGTCATCATTGCGCATCCTTGGCGCAACATCTGTGATGTCCACCAATGTCCTAAACAACAACACATCCTTGGCACCGAATATCCGACTGACGTATGTTGGATGGTTCTGAATAGGTTACATTTAATTGAAATTATTAGTTATTAAATTATTAATTGAAGTTATATTTGTTTAATTTGTTCACAGTCAGAAAGAGAGGAACATCTGATTGAAAATAAAACATGTTTTCAAAGTCATTAGAACTGTAATGGTTTTATTAAGTACTCGGTATCGGTATTCGGTATCGGCAAGTACCCAAATGTAAGTACTTGTACTTGTACTCGGTCTGAAAAAAAGTGGTATCGGTGCATCCCTACTTTATGCTAAATATGTTATACTACAAGTGCCAGCTTTGAATCGATATCGTATCGTGGCAGACTTTGTGATATCGGAAAATATCAAATCGTCAACCAAAGAATCAATATATCGTATCGTGATGAACCTGGTGATATCCACCCCTAATCAAAGTGCTTTACCTGTCCCACTCTGCAGGTATGGACGAACATGAGGATGTAGGCGTGCGCAGCGGTGAGCGCGTGCAGCAGCGGCGTGGCACGGGCCGACAACGTGGCGTCGGCGACGTGGCCAGCGTCAGCCAGCTCCCGGAGCAGCACGGAGCCGCCGGGCACCTCGATGGGCCGGTGCAGGGGCTCCAGGGCCGAGAGAATGCTGTCCAGCTGGCACAAGCCCTCCTGGAGCACTTTGGGCTCATGGGAGAGTGTCTGGGAATAGGGAGAGGCTCATGTCAATCCCAATGCACTGCGTGATACGACCACAGTGAGTGATTTGGGGGGGTGGGGGACGTTATGCATTTTGGCTCACCAGTATGGACTTGCAGACACCAGCCACTGCTTGGCACGCGGCAGAGGTGGGGAAGTCTATGGGCAGATTGGGCAGGCCCAGAATGGAGACCAGGGGCAAGAGACCCTTCTGGGTGACAAACTCCTGGCAGTGGTCGTCGGTGGTGTTGTTGCTCAGGATGGATTCCACAAACTTCATCTGGAGAGCACATACGTTGACTTGTTATGATGGTGTTCAGTGTTCAAATGTGAACAGTTGTAGAAAAGCATTAAAAGTATCCACCTACCACATTCAGGATGTAATCCATGAGAGGAATAGGTATTCTCTCTTCGGTGCCCACCACCCTACAAACAAAAAGACACCATTGTCTAAAGACAGGCTCAAATAAAAAAAATATGAAGTGAAATGCAAACAAAAAAATATGAATAAAAACTCAAGAACTCTTGGAGTTGTTGGTTCTACTCTACTGTGATGTGAACTCAGCTTCATACAGTTCAAGTGGGACTGACTGTCTGTTGCTCTCTGGCTCCCCCTGCTGCTGAGTGAAGGTGTGGAGGGCCTCCTCCTCCTCCTCATCTTCGCTGGAGGCCTCCTCGGCGGCGTGGCTGGAGCGCGCTGGGGGCACGGCCACCGTGCCGTCCGCCTTCTGGATGGACGGCTTCTGGCAGATGTACTCGGGCGCCCGGCCAAGGTTACAGATCTCCTCCAACAACTGTCAAATAACAAATGACCCATGGGTTGCTATAGGAAGGCACATTTTCCTCATTAAGATGGAGGGAGGGTATTTTTCTTTCTAAATTGAAAGTGTACCTTAATGATGGCGGTCGTGGCATCTGTCTTGAGTGTAGGCTGGTGCCTCATGAGCTCATCCACAGCACTGCCGAGGTTGGAGGCAGTATCCCCTGCAGCAGCAGACACGCATGCATACATTCAGTTACACATCGTCTGAGGCGTCAGCGAAGTGAACGAGTCCGACACGCAATCAAAACAAACGGCACACCAAACTCACCCAGCGGGTCAGAGCTCCTCCGCCGCCGCATGGCGGGCAGGTAGTCCGGGGAGAGCAGCACCTTAAAGAGGCGCTCAAACGGTTGGCACTGGACGAAGGAGTGCAGGCCCCTGGCATTCAAGCACAGGGCGCTGAACACATTGGGGAGGGAGCCCAGCACCTCCCGTGTGGCGGGAACCTGCAGAGAGAGACACTATGAGAGAGAGAAAATAGGCAGGAGAGAGAGAAAAAAAAAGGAGGAAGACAGGGTGAGAGAGAGAGTGGCGAGGGGCGGGTTAACTGCGAGGGAGGGAGGGAGGGAGGAAGGAAGGAAGGAAGGGAGCGAGGGAGAAGCAGTGTGTGTGGGGGGTGGGTGAGAGAAGGCGCACAGGAGTGAGGAGCATCAATAGGAGGGAAATGTACAGGCGAAAAACAGCGCAAATGTTGATACTGGGCTGGGGGAGGGGGGGGGATGAGGGGAGTGATGGGAGCTGAGTGAAGTGGGACAGTGAGATGCCTGCGAAACGCAAGACCTCTGGCTGTGCTGCGCCACGCTCCAAGAAAAATAAAAAGGCATGAAAAAATTTGTTTAGTAGGAGGGCATGAAACAGAGAGAGAGAGAGCGGTCAGAGGAGCCACAAGGAGAAGGAGACCAGAAGGAGGTGCAGAGGGCTGGCACTCACGTCCTTGATGAGCAGCGCGTGCAGCATGACGTCTGTCAGACCGTTGTCCTGCAAGGAGGAGAGCAGGGAGGGCTCCTGGAACACAAACACCGTCACCACCTCCGTGGCTGCAGACCAGGAGGATGACACAGCGGTGGGGAGAAGGAGAGGAGACATGTTGAAAACTAGGGGTCGACCAATATGTTTTTTTCTGGGCCAATACCAATTATTAGTAATCAAGGGGACCAATAGCCGATATGCATTTGCAGTAAAAATGTAAATTTTACTGTCAAAATTATTCACAGTAACACAAAACATCCTTTAAATGCCTTTAATGTTTAATTAAATGCTGGAAAACAGAGCATTTCAACATTATATTTGGAAAAATAAAGTGCAGGGAGCTCCTAGCACATTTCTTATAAACTGAAATTTTAAATAGATAAAAATAATTAACTAAATAGCTCCCGAAAGGTTTTCTTCCTGTAAAAATCCCGAATTTCATTCACAACGGAGGTGACGGGAAGAAAGCAAAGTAGTCCGCACTCAATTTAGTTTTGTTTTATTTATCTTTCTTTCTTTTGGCACGAAATAGTGTGCACGAAATACATGCAGCCTCTCGTCTCAGCGATGCATCTCACTCTGCGTGCGTTCCTCTTTCCCACGTGTCTCCCACAAATACAGAGTACAGATTGCCTATTTTTTACCCGTGATGTATAGCCAATCCAATAATGCTGCCGGCGGGACATTGAGCCAGAGAGAGCCGACTGCATCAGAGCCGCCTGCAAGGAGTGCATTTTGCCGCAAGGAGCACATCTGCATTTTTTTTTCATTTAATCGGATCATACAAAATAACGATTCCAATAATGGGAAAAATTATGAATATCGGATCCGATAATTGGTCGACCCCTATTGAAAACCCCCACAGGACCCACCAGGGGAAGGCAGACACCAACAAAGCTCAAAATGTTGCCTGTTGTTCAGTTGTAGATCTACATTTCTGGAAGGTTCATACACTGTAAACATTGTAGATATATGCTACCACTACACACACAAAAACATTTAATCTCTTAGTGTAAATTATTTAATACCAACCCAATAGGAAGAGTGAAGGGCCATAATACTCTGCATTACTGATGATGTGCTTGAGTGAGGTAGGCAAGGACCCATCCATTACTAGGGGAAAAAGGCAACCGCACATCCACACACGTTAGAAAATATACACTTAAAGCCATCGCACAATAAACCAGAATTATTGAATGCCAACAAACATTGTTATAAACACACATCTTACCATGGCGAATACCATCAGAAAACGCAGGGTCTTGAATGGCTTTCTTTAAGAAGTTCAACATGGACTTCAACAGAGCTGCTCTCTGGGGGATACACTGCATACCTGTGGGAGATCACAAGGACATCATTAGGTGCTCCAGGTAGATATTGTAATGTGCAGACGGCGTGTAGATGCATTAGATCCTACCTGCACGCGGCGCATTGGCTGTGCCACTCTGCACTCGGTGGTCCACCTCAGGTCTAGAAGTAGAGGACGTGGATGGGCCAGGGCTGCTTTCCATAGCAACTTCTGACACTAAAGGAAAACAAGTAAAGGATTAAAACTTGACCCTTTTATGGCACAGAACTGTTTTATTAACATGAAATTATAAAAAAAATTATATATATATATATATATATATATATATATATGAAGAGTGTGACTAACTGTCCATGTCGGTGTCCATGTCCTCAGATTCTACAGCTGTGCTCGGCCTCTGGATCTTTGGTTTGATGACAAAAGGACACTCTTTCCGTGACAGGTCCACCTCGTGCTAAACATTAAGACAGATAGAACAGGGGCTGAGTGAATAGAGTGCTCTGGCCCGGCGAAGGGGGTTCAAAATGGCGTCAAATGAGTCCAGACACCAACCTCCAGTCTGCAGATGAAGATGGTAAGGCCGCTATTGGACTGGAAGGCAGCCATGTCCAGGTTGGTGATGAGGTCCACGACTCGCACCGCCCGGGTCACAAAGGTGATCTGGTCCTGCTCATCCCCCAGAAACTTGATCACCTACAATGAAAGAAAGGCAGATCATTTATGTCTATTGCATGTGAATGCATGATTAGAATGTGACCTTTCATCACGCTAAAAAGGAAAACAGTTCCTCTTCCTGTTTTACAATTTACAACAATTGTACATTTGTTTTTTATCATATTATTGATCACGTTTCACCATTCCTCAGCTGTCCTGTCACTTCGGTAAACACATTGCATGCAGTTTATAGAGTGGCTTCTGGGAGACGGTACCTTGAGTAGTGCTTCCATCATACCACAGGAGACGAGGGCCTCGCCTCCAGCATCATAGCTGGCTAGGTGGTAGAGGAAGGAGAAGAGTGCAGTGGCAAACTGATGTGGGTAGGGTTCCATCAGAGGGTCTGTGGAATCAAGCAAGCCATGTGTCAACAGGGCAGCAAACCCAACATTGTTTTGGTTATCTTGTTTTAAACGTGGTAATATATTTTGTATGCTCTTCAACATAATCTATGCCATTTTGTCCTAAATTAAGACCTGAATTTAGAGAAAACATGAGTAAAATCTTGTTTTTGCTGAGCAGTTCATGAACGTTCTCCTCTGCACCAAAATCAAGGCACGTTCTTCTTAACATGATGTCATGAGCAGGTACGCCAACAATCAGACACAACATCGCTCACTATAACGCTCAAGCGCTGAAACAGGGGGTTCACTCACTCTTCAATTTACATGGGAGCATGCTTCCTCTAATGGTACACTGTTAAAATGTGAAACTTCAGTTGGAGTCATGGCATCTCTTACCAATCATTGCTTGTATACAGTTGCGCACCAACACTGGCAGGAAGCCATGGTAAGACGCCGTGCCGGTGCAGTCGATGATGTTGGAAAGCTTCGGTGTCCTCTCCAGGTGGACAATTGAAGTTAAAGTGCGCAACGATGCTGCTTTTATATCCTAGAAATAAACAAGAAATGTTTAAGAAAAATACCACCAAAATACTCTTGACACAATCTACCGTGACACGTAGTAAATGATGCATTTGCAATAGATTGTCTCATCCATTTTGCACACACATGCAGAGACACACTCGGTTGACAGGCAAAACATGTTCCTCACCACAAGCTGCTTGTCGGTGATCTGCAGCACATCGACCAGCTCCTCTATCAAGCCGTTGTATAGTATACTGTTGGCAGACTCCTGGAGCGCATTGGAGTACACTGCATGGGGAGGGACCACAGCAGCATGTCAGGTTCATTGGCTTCAGTCAGGAACACTCACTGACCGTGTGGTTTGGGCAGCAGGCCTATGTGCTCACCCAGTATAGAGATGGCATGCAGTCGGGCCTGCACCGCCTGGAGCCTCTTCTTGTGATTGGAGAAGCCGTGGGCGAGTCGAATGTGTGTGAAGAGCAGCGTCTGCTTGTCTTTCGGGATGTTGTACATCACCGTCAGTGACTCCATGATCTCAGACGGACTCTCTGAAATCTGAGCCAAGAAAAAACAAGAAAGTCAATCAAAGGCCATGTGAATGAAAACAAGACTTACATGCATCATTATTATCAACGATGATGCAAAGTAGATTAATGTCTGACCTTGTCAAGCTGCTCGATGTGAATATAGTGTAGTGTGTTACTGCTAGTCTGCTGCAGGGGGAAAAAAGGGAAAAGTTGTTCAATAAACAGAAATAATGAACATATAGATCGAACAGTATAGAGTTAGCTAGTAGATCTACTGGGCTTACTTTTCTCTCTACTTTGACCTCAGGGCCTGGTTCAGCATAGAACTCAAAGTGCAGTGTTGTGGCACTGGGTGGGTACTTCTGCTCCCCCAACAAGAAACATCATTCATCCCAATGTGACCATTAGTTACGAAGAATATTTCATCTCAATGGGACACTATTAATTAACCAAGAAAACAACAAGTAGCTGCACTCAGTTGAAGGATAGTGCAACCGGAGATAATGTCCATTAACACTCACCGACATGGGCAGATCCCTGCAGCATTCAGCCAGACCAAACCCATTCTCCTTTCCACCCCAACTCTATTGGAGAACAAGGGGATCGACCAATCAGATTCTTTGTTCCAAAAAATTAAAAAAAGAAACATTACACCAACAAAAGCTAATTGAATATTGCCGTTGTGTTACTCAGACCTCTGCCAGATGTTGCAGGCGAGCCAGGAGAGGAGTTCTCTTGTCAGACCCCAGTCTGGTGATGTAGTTGGAGCGTTTGCTGAACACGTACAGCAGGTTGAGCACAGACAAGACTACCTGCATGTCACATGACGCTAATAAGGTGGTTAAGTGCTGTAAAGCAAAAAGAAAATGGGGGAAATGCATAAGTACCATTCATGTGGCTTTAGCACCTCTGCTGTAAAGTAGCTGTGCAGGGTGAACTTCCAAGCGTACCTCTATGGAGCTGTAGAGATGTCTGGAGAAGCTGTACTCAATGAGCAGTGCAGTGAAGTTGAGCACAGCCAGCAGCAGGGCCTTGAGGTGCCCATTGTCTGGCCGGTCACACACCAGCAGCCATGACATGCTCTCCACCGTCTGGCCTGCGTCACACAGAATGCCATCAAAACGGTCGAGTAGGTCCACCCAGTGGTACAGCTCACACTGGAAGACAGGAGAGAAGAGCTTCAATACCGGTCCCCTCTCAGAATTGCTAGCTTCACATGATCATTGATGGGACGGAAATGCATAGACCAAGCATTTGGCTTGGTCTATGCACTCACTTCAACAGAAACCCAGTGCCTCAGCTCCTGGCATATTTTTTACCTTGCCAATATTCCAGGTCTTAATGTGCTGCAGTTCCACAAGTAATTGCTCATCACTGCATGCCTTGAGCTTCTCTATAAGCGTCCTGCAGTCTGCAGGCTGCAAAGTATAGAAACGGCAAGAAGACTTATTTCAATGCACAATAAACACCCAGCAAGTTGAGGATTAATTGCATTGCCAGCAGTATGCACACTCACAGCTTCTGTAGGGGTTTTCTTTAACTTGCTCCTGTCGACCTTCATTGTCGCTACTTTTTATTTGTTGCTCTGTCAACACACCACAACAATAATATAAGTACATGTCATATGTTCATTTTGTATGCCCAAATGCTCTCTAAACATGGAAAGAACAGCATGATGTAGAACAGTGAATAATAAACTTACAGTAAGTAGTTTGGCAGTACCCACTTAACAGCATGGTTTGTTCACTTTACCTGCAAAATTAAAGATTGAAACCACATCACATTTACCTGGCAAGAATCTCTACATATTCTGCTGAAATTATGTGCAGTACATAACTCTTAGTTATAAGTAAACATGGTACGTCATGTGTAGTCAAATGAAATAGGCAAAAGCCACAATAGAAAAAAATGTCAAGCACCGCTGGTTTAAGAAGACACACACATTTGTACAAAAATATAGACACGGTTAGAAGCAACAATACCAAAGTCAACACGGCTGTACATGTTCAAATATTAGCGTTCGTCGAGAATTAAGAGTATTTTGATTGGCTTCGCCTAAAGACGTCGGTGGCTAACGATAACATTCATCTACGTGATTAATTCAAATCATTACATTCGTTATACATACACAAACAATGTTTAGCACTCCATCGTGTTCCCTTGAAGCAGCCTGTAGCTTAGCCGTGTAGTGCGACGGGTTGTGTGTCCGCAGTGCAAGTGACAAGAAAGGGACAGCTTTAGCATTAGTTATAGCCTGCAAGCTAACGTTAGCCCTCTTGCTGCCAGTCATACCCGCTATCTTAAAGTCAGCGGACACACAAATCCAAGTACATGCTGCGACATTAATCAATCCACTTGCTGCCAACTAGCCACATACCCGACAAAAAAGATAAGACTAAAATAGATAATTAGATTGCTGGCGTTGAAGTCGCCGCCTGCGACTGGCGTTTGCCACAAGCTACGTTGCTCGTGTCAAAGTATTCCCCGAATATTGGAAGAAGGAAACAGACCTCGCACTGGTGAAATGCTCAGACAATGGCGAAGATATGTCGATACGTGCGTATATATATATATATATATATATCACTAGAGCTAACCAAATGCACGGAAACACTATTAGCAATCGGTTCGCGTTTAGCCCATTAGCTAGAGACCCCCCTGCTCTTACTGGTCCCAGTCCCGGTCTGACGTGACTGTTGACTAATTTACCTCGCGGTTGCACTGAAGGCCGCACAAGAAACCCGCACTACCAACCCGCACTACCAACCCCGGCGTTCCTGCTGACACATCACCCAACACCTTCAACGCCACAGCGGGTGGTCGCAATATCCGTAACAAATACTTGATAGTATGATCACTGTGGCCACTCTGATTCTTACCCCGGCCTGCGAGCTACACGGTCGAAGCACGCATTGGTTAGCTAGCTTGTTAGCTGCTTGAACGCCAAGCAGAAACGCACAATTACTCGCTGAATCATTCCCAGACGAGTCTGACGTGACACGGACAGTTCGCGTATTTTGTAGTATTCCGAAGAATAGACTTCATCAACCGGCCCGGCATACAGCTTTACTCGTCCGTCATAGCACGTTGATCCTGGTCATTTGTCGTCGACAACGCGCGCATGTATCCGTAGCATATATAGGCTCTAGACACTAGACTTGACAAGTCATTATTACTGGGGGAGTGTGCAAAGTGAATAATGTTACAGCTGGAACCCGGGTACAGTTTGATTCCTCTGTGCATTTCAGAATTAAAATAAGAATAGCATACACTCTAGGAGATCGTCTCCAACATATGTATTTAGAACCATTTATTGGTTGTACAACCATATAGTAAAATTGCTTATGAAGATAATGTATCCCACCTAAACAGTCAGCCTTATCTTAGGAAATGCAAGCTGAAGAGATGCAAATAATGTCCAGTCAGATAGTAACATGTACATTTAAGATCTATTTAGGCTAAACTAAAACTAATTCTTCTTGCAAATGGCAACTATTAAAACCTATATCAACATGAACTGGCATCCATTTTGCTTCAAGAATGCATCCTCCTGTCTCTAAACTACAATAATTAATACAAGTCAGAGAATTTAGCCAACAATATAGTATACATACTTTTTGTCACGGGTAACTGCGCCAACAATATGTAATTACGGCTGTGAGAGTTATGTATAAAACTAGAACTGCTGCAGAGACTAATGGGCAATATTTGATTAAATTTGATGAAGTGAAGTGACCCAATGGGATCACAACAGTGAAAAGCAAAGAAACCTTTGTTATACATATATAGAACCCTAATACCTAGAAATGCAGTTTAGGCAAATTAGGCCCCATGTTCTACAAATAACAATCCATAGCTACTAGTTCATCTTCCAATTGAAAACTATTAAAAAGCATGGTATGACTGCATTCCACACAGATACATTTTTTTTCCAATACATACCAGAAACTGCTTTGATAGAATATCTCCATCATCCTCGTCCTCAGCTAGTTGAGCAGTCTTTTAACAAGGCAATCTAAAAATAAAGACCAATCTCAGCAAAAAGCCACCACAGTACTGACAGTTTTATAAAACAATGAGTTAAAGTTAAAATGTTCAGAGTTGATACATGTTCAGCATCTTTATTGACAAGTTCGTCAATACAGCCAGGACATAATTTTTTTCCTCTCTGAACAGAGAACCAAGTTTAAAATATCCGAGTCACAAAATCTTAGTGTAAATGAATATATCCACATTATCTGTACACTGGTAGAAAAAATTTGATAATGAGATTACTTTGTACAATTAGGGTATAGAGGTAAAACTACATATTTTATTCTACATAATTGTTTACTATTGGTACACGTTGTCGATTTAAATAACAAGCAGTCTGTCCTTGAGATCATTAATCATAATAGACCTATAATGTACCATGGGTTGTGTTCTGCTTCAACAGACTACATTTACTGTACATTGCATTATCTGCGATGCTGGGAGTCTCAATTGCGTCATAACGTTTTAAATGTACACAATATATGGGTGGAAATGTGATTGATGTATGATTTCATCAGTAATATTGAAAGTGCCCGATATCTCTGTATTAATAATTGCCATACAGAGATATCGGGGCACTTTGAATATTACTTGTCGATAAAATAAGGACAACTTGCATTTCTGCCCACTTTGCCATTGGTCTGAGCATTATCAGCATAACAAAGCAGAACTGACCCGCTATAGGAACCAATTAGAACACAGTTATATATGGTGTGCAATCAGAGAAGGTCAAGAATGCTGTTAAATGCTGGGTGGATTTTCAACTGTTGAAATATATTAAAAAAATATATACTAAACATAGGGGGGGCTACATAGGGGTCTGACAGATGTAGTGTCTCTAACCATTGGTAGTTAATGCAGCAATTTAAGTTGATTCAGTGCAAAACTAATAATTTATATAATCATAGTGTCTGTAGCTATGGATAATATGATCATATCAATGTTTTGATATTGCCTAAAATGTGTGCTAATGAACAATTGTGATTCATTTTAAATGCTGTTCCTGGTCTGCAATGTTTCTTTTTCGTAAAGAACATGTTTCTGTATTCGTTTGTCCCCGCTGAGAGAAATGAACCATGAATGCAGAACATTCATTGGTAATCATATCAACAGTACTGATCATTGGTTCTCCTAGTTGTCCTATACGCATGGATCGGGAAATATCTACATATAGTTAGGTTTGATTAATACTGGCCAGCACATAATCTGCCAAAGAGTTGCGCTATATGACCAAGGTCAACTGCAAATGTTTACAATAATGCTTCAAATATAATATTCTAATAATCCTGTAAATTTTTTACATTTCTAAAACGTGCTTTACCTTTCAATATCTACCACCTGTATCCAAGTCGTTTGCTTTCCACCCTGGCAAACTTAACAAAAACAGGCATTGTTGATTTTTTTTTTATCATCGACTCGTTTGGGTGAGCAAAACGCCTTGTGAATGCCAGAGGCCCCCTGTTTTCATGTCATCACAATGGTCATTCACGAAGTAAAAACATCTAAAAAAGAGACTGCAGATATTGCACACGCTGGCTTCCCACAACAAAACACTGCTTAACGAGTAGTATAGCTTCTCTAAACCAGTGCAGCTTCATTATAAATTGTGCATACACATACAAGTATTTAAACTTGGCTACTACAACCAGAACACGTATAAAGAATGGAGTCGACCTTTACGGAGCATTTTTTTTCTTCTAGATTATTAGAGATGCAAAGCCAATCAGCAACTTGGGTAAAGACAATGGTGCGAGATTGATTGCAGTAACGTTGATATTTGTGGCCAACAATGATTAGTGTTCAATTAAAGTAAACGATACGAAGTGAACGCCAGGTACCTTCACAAATCACTCCATACACACATTGCCACAGTTAACATAGGCGATCTCGCTATGATATCGTAAGGTTGATTATTGTTATTGTTGATTATTGTATTGTTAAACAACACCTACAAGAAGACGTTCACAGCCCAGACTAAAAAGCCAGCATAAGCCGCAGTTTTCCGCATGTCGCCGGTCAGCCAGGAAGAGAGAAACCCACCCGATCACACTCACCGGCCGTTTGTCTCCTCACTCCACACACAATCCGGCGGCTAACTCGCCTGTATGCTAACGTAGCCCCACGCTAACTCGCCTGTATGCTAACGTAGCCCCACGCTAACTCGCCTGTATGCTAACGTAGCCCCACGCTAACTCACCTGTATGCTAACGTAGCTAGCAGTAGCCCCCACGCTAACTCGCCGATATGCTAACGTAGCTAGCAGTAGCCCCCACGCTAACTCGCCGATATGCTAGCGTGTCTAGAAGTAGCCCCCACGCTAACTCGCCTGTATGCTAACTCGCGTGTATGCTAACGTAGCCCCACGCTAACTCACATGTATGCTAACGCAGCGGGAACACAGCACAATACTATCGGTGGCATCAGAGCCACATTAAAAATGGCGGTTTACATAGTACAATGTTTCGTTGAGCATGTCAAAAACACTGGTTTTGTGGCACCGGAGGCATACCTCGAATATAAATCGCCGGTAGTAGTCAAAGAAAAGAAAAGCAGTATGTGTGCGCTTCACTAAACACGAATGATATATGATATACGATATTGAAATGTTTATATTTTTGCTTACCTTGTTTGCGTGTTAAATTCACTTCTCCATCTTGCACTAGCGAGTAGGGCAGTTCAGGTCTCGCGAGAGTACTGTGTTTGCAGTGAGTGTGGCACACCCTGCTGTACTCGGACAAGACACCCTGGGGACTGTCCGCAGCGTGGGCCGGCTCCTCTCCGGACAACTTCTGATATGTTCAGCATACACTTTTTGGTTTTATAAAGATAGTTATATGTAAAATTGGTTGTAACTTGACACATTTGTTTATAAGTATTCAAAAGCGCTGCAAATTAGTTTTTTAGATCTTTGTTTTAATAAAATCGCTGATATCACGTGCATCATGTGCACACAAATGTTCAGTAATAAATTCGCTACAGTAAATGTGTGGAGCAAACACTGGGGGGAAAAAAGTCACTATTCAACCAAGATGCTACAGTGAATCTTCATTTTATGAGGCGCTCTAATCGGCATCTAAAACAAAGTAACCTATTTAAATGAATGGATAATTTCAACCTAATGAACTAAAGTTCGTTTTGTGGAGACAAAACGCTTCAATTGTAAAAAATAAATAATTTAACATCTAATGAATACACAGTGGTCCCTCAAAATCCAAATTATTTTGGTATATCGGAATGTATGCCCAAAGGATAGTTTATCCGTTTTGGGTCATCTTTAAAGACCATTGTCTTTAACATAGGTTGTTGACACATGAGTGAATATAAACAACCAAACAGATGAAGTCAAACTGGGGCATTTTTTCAGAACAAAATAGCTCCCTTATTACATTGACAATACAACGTGACCAACTAAGCATGACATATTTACTGCACACAAGTAATAAAAAAACAGGTTCATATATTTTCCAAATACAGCAATGTATCATTTACAAGTAATGTTTAAAAAGATGTTATTTTAACTAAAAGAAATTAAACGACAATACATATTTACACATCAAACAATAGCCCTCACATCTACTGTGAATAGTAAGATCTATATCAACTATCATTTCGTTGATAACCCAACTCTTCCAACATGGCTAAATCCCATCATGCTAAACTGATGGGAGGCTAACGAGAACTCTCTTCGTGTTCCAACATTGTACTGCCTACTCAGTATCGAGGTAAATTACAAATATTTACATTGACTTAGAGAAACATGAAAAAGCATAACAAACCAATGTACTGAGGTTATGACATTGTAAGAGTGGAGAACATACAAAAAAGGTGAGAACATGCTGATGTAGAAAAGATGCCATATTTTACTCATGACAGTTTGAATCAATCTGAACTTGCAGCATGATCGGATATAAACATGAGCATAGTATCATGGCATCAATTAAATAACACATTGTGACTATGTGAAGGGACAACTTGCCATTTTCCAACAAAACTTTGAAATAGGATTACAAAAAATGGGACCCATGATATAAAATGTGTAAAGTGTGGCATTTATAATGTGGAAAACTGGGAAAACCTAGTATACACACCCAAGATAAAATTCTGGAAACATTTCCACAATGGGAAATTATAATGGTGACTGACCACTGCATGGTATTGACCTAGTACTCCATTATTATGGCATACTAGCTATACATTCTGACTTTCTAATGAAAACCAGGACATAGAGTCTGAATGCTTTTCTATTCCATGACAAAGGGGATATATTCAAGATTGATTTAAGATCACTATTTTATTCATCACGTTTTAAATTTGTTTTGTATTGCCATTGTGAGGAGTATGCAGTTTACCTGCCATGTTACTTGGTGAAAAGGGTTGTCAGCCTACGTAACCTTGATTCTGAATGTATGTGGACAGAAAAGTAAAAGTATCATGGAGGAAGATGAGAAAACCAATGATAGTAAATACCTATAATAAAAAATATATCAATTCTGTCCAAGCAGTTAGTCCTTTAAAGTCCTTTTTTTCTTCATTTCCCACTTAAAATGTGTGACCACATTACCAGCATCGTCTACAAGAGAAGTTTGCCATTGCGGTGAATTTTCAGAATTTTTCCAAGTCTCTGCTTTGCTGTTGCAAGTCCTTTCTTTGGACGTTTCCCTGCTAAATTGACAGAGGGAAAACAGGATGAGAAAATATGCGTTCACTGTGACGTATTTGCGAGCATTCTGTGTGTGTTTCTTACACACGCCGCTTACCATGTCCTGCTACAGCACTGCTTTGACTGGCTGGCCCTGCGGGGGACGCACTCGAGGGGGAGTAAGTGCTGCTGTTCTGCGGGGATAAGGACGGCCTCCTGGAGGTGAGGAAGACCCCGGGAGCCATGGCCCCACTGCCCCGGGGGCCACCCGGGCCAAAGGGTCCTGGCCCCGCCGTGTACTCGTGGTCCAGCAGGCTAGCAGAGTAGTACTCCATCCTCCGATCGGGGCTGAACTCTGGTCCCGAAGAAGAGGCCGGCGGCGGGGAAGCCGGAGCGGGCTCGGGTTGGATGGGGGGTGGGGCCGGCACTGGCGCTGGGGGGCGCTGCTTTTTGGTGTACTTCCTCTTGGCGGGTTTCTTTTTCTCCTACAAGAGAAACATTTTCAAAATCAACTTCACAAAATACCTCCCCATTCCCCAGAAGTTACTTCGCATCACAGTTAACACACCTGGTGTGCCAGTTTAGCGGCAGCTGCCGCCAGACCAGTTTCCACCGACGCTACCCTAGCACCTTCCCGGGCCGGTCTCTCCTGTTTGGGGAGAGTGGGCAAAACCCGGGCTGCAAATGGAATAACAGGCGTTATAGAAAACAACAGCATGATTTTAAGATGAATATGAATATTTTGCTGGATTAACTATTCAGAATACCTTTGGGACTCCAGGGTGTATCGTCCCAGTTTCTCTTCCGTTTCATCTTGGCCTTGTTGGCATGATCTTCCTCATCAGACTCTAGCGAAGGGTAAACTAAGAGCACATATACATTAGTTTGCTTGGCAGTAAGTTTGCTTGGCAGCTCTGTGCAGTGTGCGTGCTGTGTTAACACAGCAGATGAAAGTACGCATACTGGTTCCTCACCATACTCAGAGTCTTTAAAGCAGGTGCCCAGAGTCTCCTGCTCATCCGGGCTCTCCTCGTCGCTAAGGTGACGTGCCGGCCGCTTGATTGGCCGCTTCCCGGGTCGCTGCTGGATGGCGGGTTTCTTTTCGGGACTTCCTGAATTCTTTTTGTTCCCTCCGGTCACCCACACTGCTCGTCGCCCCTTCTCCTTCACCACGGCAAGGCCCTCGGTAAGGCCTCCCGAGATGGACATGGGCGAGGACGAGGATGAGGAGGAGGATGACGAGGACGGAGGGTTGGCCATGGAGAGCATGCCTTGGATTGCGTCACGTGTGCTGGGAGAGGCTGGGGCTTCCTCACTGAGGAAGAGGAGAGAGGATCAGCCCAACAACGGATACAATATGGAAACACACAAATGCTTTCTACAACCATTACTATAATAGTTTTAAATAGGCCAGGAGCGCTTTACAGACCCAATGTGTTGAATTGAAAATATATACAACGGCACTGGTACTGCAAATAAGTCATGAATCAAAACTTACAAACACCAACGCATAGATCTCACCTGAGTGCAGAGTCCAAGCCTCCTACTTGCTTACTGGCCTTCAGTAAGTCCAGAATACCTCCGGCTCCTCCCTTCACCCCATGGGCAGCCAATGCCTCCTCATCTGTGGTATAGTCCTCCTTTCAAAGACAAGGGAGGAAAAACAAACAAAAATGTTCTCGATTAAGGAGAATACCTTTAATGGCAATGTGGAGGACATTACATTCATCATGTCCCTCTGAATCTACGGAGCATCCTTACCTCAATGTCAAAATCAACCTCCCCGGGCTCTCTGATCCGGTTGGGGTCAGAGCACGGCTTGGCTCGTGGAAGCTTCCTCGGAAACCCTTATGAAATAGAGCATTCATTCATTTTGAGTTTCTGTTGTGTTATAATGTAGTAACTGTGCAGACAACTTTGTGGTGTGCAGAGAATAGAAAAATTATAGAGGGGAGAGAAGCTGTGTGGTTGTCCATAATTATACAGCCATTACCCAGCCCCATTTCTCAGAGGTTAATTCTCACCGCTAAGCTTCTTCTTCTTCTTGCTGGGCCCTGTGGGCTTGCGGCGGGGTGGCGGGGGGGTCTCGTCGATCTGCAGCTCGTCCTCAGACTCCAGATCCGAGAGGCTGGAACCCTCCATGGCCAGATGGTGGAAGTCCCCCGCACCTCGAGCACCGTTACTGCCTCCCTTCTTCCTGGAACTTGGGGGGAAGAAAAGACCTCCGGTCAGCATTCACAGCACAGCATCACTAAAACAGCAACGTGTCTTTATGCAAGGGTTTTGCTTACCCTTGGATTTTGCCATTGGTCAGTACAAGTTTCAGCTTGCTCTTTTTCAGCTTCCCTTCAAACTCCTCTAATGGAGACTCCAGCTGAAGATCAAAAAACAACAAATACAGCTGTAAGCAAATCAATCGGCAAACAAGATCAATACCTCATTTTGACTGTCCAGAAAGTCAGGTTCGGTCGATGCCATACCTTGCTTTTCTTGGCCTTGCTAGGTTGAAACTTCTTCAGGGTGTGTTTGGTGTGAATTTCGAGGAGATCCAGTTCCCCTGCCTCTGCCTTAAGGAGACCCTTCTGACTCTTCTTCTTGGTTGCTGGCAGGCCCAGAACCCCCACCCCATCCTTTGGTTTGGGGCCTCTCTTTTTCCCTGGAGTGCGGATGGTGTTTTGGGAGGGCGTGGCCGGGCTTTTAGAGAGCGGAGACCCGGGGAACTGAGGTGCGGAGCGGCCAATGTTTTGCTGAAAGATGTCCTTGGAAAATAAATGGAGCAGTTATAATTTAAAGAAATACAACTATATAGAGTGTGCATAATGGAACAATACACACTAAACTAAATGAAAATGTAATATCATGATTAGTGACAAAATGATCACATTATCAGTATTATCCCGGTTGGTTAAAATGTGGTGAAACTGCTCAAAACTTCAAAAGCTGGTACACTTTTTGTTTGCATAAACAATAATGAAATAGCCAATACCTTAATAATATGGAAACTGTATCAAATGTCCATTAATAGCATCAATTATTATTGGCTGTTATATGCATTGATCTTTAGTCCTGACAGCATGCAACGCTAGAAGCCAATATTTACTTGCACTGCAGTACATGAGTATAGGTTGCTTCTGATAACATGACAGTGTGCAGGTGTATCCCCGAAGTTTTGTTTTGGATGCCAGCTTTCTCCAGATGAGCGGTGAGACAACTTCAAAAACGAATGTCTCCAGAACACGGTATTAAAGAATGCTTCAAATGCACACCTAGACATGCACCCATATTATAATCCCCCTCATCTACCATTCTCTACACTTGGATTAAAAAGTGAAACTCCATTAGAATTGAATCTTTGAGAATACATAGAATATTTTGGTGAATGGAGCATGTGTGTGTCTTCACTAAGCTGTACAAGGTTGAATTCATCCGTTTTTCCCACTAGCGTGTTTCTTATTGGAAAATGCTTCATATTCACATCATAACTGAAATAAGTCACATTTGTGTCCCATTTTTTCGGACTGTTTTGTGGCGTGTATTCATTATGTGCCCGATACCTTTAGGCCGCTTCCTATTATAAGGCTGAAAAATCTCTGGACCTGTTACTGCCTTCCGCCATGTTTTCATTGAGCCAAAAACAACACATGCTGTACCTGTGCCTGGGAGACTGTCATTGGATAGTATTTACCGGTAGTTATTCAAAGCATGGCAATTAAACTTTGTTTAATGTTTTAATGACAATTAGAATTTACTCAGTCAGAACCCCCCCCCCCACACACACACACACACACACACACACCTCATCTACCAGAGTGCTTCTTTGTACCTCGACAAGTCGGATCTCTTTAGCAAGGTCCTTTATTAGCTGTTGTGTCTTGATGGTCTCTGGAATTTCCACCTCATGGTCAGCTAATGCCTGAGTTACATGAAACAAAATTACAATCAAAATAATCCTAACTGATCACTGGACAGTAATACGAGATGATCTATACTCATCTAAACTCCTGACCTCTTTGCGGGTCCAGGTGCGGAAAGCATTGTTCAGCGCCTTTGCTCCGTGGACCAGGTAAGTCGCAGGATGTCTGCGGTTCTCTCTCAAACCTGTCAAACAGAGCGCCACTGGTTTGGTAACATCACAAAAAAAACTATTCCAAAACTGTTCTCATGAAAACCCTGAGGGAACTACAGGAGGTCTTGAGGGCATGAATTGAATGAACATGTCCAGCGAGAGTTCAGAAAACGTACCCCTGAATGTATCGAGGAGGTGCTTGCCGACATACCAGCACACGGTCTCAAAGTTAGGGAACCTGAACAGATCTGCTGTCCTCAATCTCTTCTCTATCTCATATGCCCTGAAGAGAAGTGGTGTGTTAGAAAAGGTTTTAAAAGGTATTTGGCAGAATGTATGAGCATCTCACTTTGATGAGTCATGTGAGGGAACTCACCGTAGCTGCATGTCAATGTTGAGGCTATGAAGAAAGTTCCCTCCAAAAGCTAAACAGTCCACTGGAGTCAGAACCGCATGAATCCACCCTAAAATACAGATCCAACATAATAAGTTAAACTTGACTGATTGAAAGATGACACAAACACACACCCCGACACACACACACCTGTTGGAATGAAGAGTGTGTTTCCTTGTTTGACCGAGCATTTGTAGCACATATCCACTTGATCGCCGAAGAACATCTCATTCTGATTGGATGAGGAACTCCAACGTTCAAACAAAGCCAGGTTGGCTGCAGTTGGAGATATCAGGTAGAAGATTTTCTCACCCTACACAGAGAGACACAAACATGTTTGGATGGATTTACTCAGATTCAAGGCCTCTTGCGAACGACGGCTTCATGAACATAATCACCACTATGAGTCCATGCATGTAGCTTACCCTCAGGACGTGATACCAGACTGAAGTTCCTCCAAAATCAATGTGAAAGTCTGTGTAGCTGTCCTTCACCCCCATCAGGCAGTACTTCTGTACGTTGGGCCGTTCGAACACAGACTCCTCCGGCCATAGGTTTTCAACCCAGGACAGTTTCCTCACGATCTTTGGAGTTTCCACCAAATTGGAGAGCCTATAAAAGACATGGAATTTTTCTTAAAATGCTGTTAGATTAACCAATTTGGAGGATGTACAGTATACCTTAAAGTAAATAAATATTATTTTATACTTTGTTTGATAATTTACATTACGGTGTAAGTACAATAATGCTAGATAAAGAATTGGTATTGCAGACAGTATTGCAATGATAATGTGTACCTGGTCTCAGAGAACTCCAGGCTGATTACATTGAGCACTCTGTCTCGGTTGGGGCTGTTGTAATACTCCACAAACTCTTCCAAACGCATCTTCATGTCAGATTGGCGAGACACGTCGATCACATCTATCTCTTTGTCAGGACCTACAATGAGTACAGTGAACATCATGTGTGAGAATGACATCTAAAAAAGTAGCTAAATGTTCTTACAACAAACATTCTACTCAGCAGGAGAAACCTGTTTTTTGGGGCACACGTCAACAGTACAAATACACTGGCACAACAAGTTAAACTAAGCCTGTATTCCACACATAAGGTGTTCAGGTTTACCGATGTAGTGCTCAACGTCATTCACGCCGAAGGAGGACGGGGGTAGGTTCATGCCCAGGCCGTCTCGTCGGAGCACCATGACGGGAACACTGAAGGAACGCTCTTCCAGGAACTCCACCGTCAGCTGGGCCCCAGTGGGCTTCAGCAGCACCTCGTCTGCACTGGAGGCACGGAAACGAGGCACAGGTTATAAGTGTGAAGTTTTCTTTTTAAAGAAACGGTGTGTAAATAATGTGTCGTAAATCCACATATATAACCATTATGTGTTGATCCAAAACATTTTCTTGCCTTGTGTGACAACAAGCAGCTATGGCACAACAAGGGAGGCTGGAGGGTATACCTGGGAAAAGTGCGGCTCCGCAGTTCCCTCACAAACTGTGCGCTGCCCGTTTTCACAGGCCGAGTAGGATCTCTTCCTGCCACAGCACCCCCATCTGCCTGCTTATTTCCCCCACGACGCTTTCGCACTGCAGAGAGGACAGAGGAAACAGATCATTGGTCAACAGCAGTGCTGGGTGGAAACAGAAAGTGTGAGAGAATGTCAAATGAATGAATGAAATACAAAAATGACACACATTTTAATAACTTACTGATCGATGGCCCGTGGGTGATCTGACAGTTAGGGCAGTGATACAGGTCAATCTCTGCTGCTTTATCCTCCTCCACTCCAACACAACTACAAGGAAATCAACATGCAGATAGCATCAAGAAAGGGACGGCAGCACACTCATTATCTTATTAAACATCTGATTATGAGGGAACACATCCCAGGCTACTTCATAACAATCCACCTTGCAACACAATCATCAGATTGATCAATGGGAGGGCTAGGATATAATCCAGTCAAACAGATTTTGCATGGCTTAATTCATCATATGCTAAAGCAGATAATTACTATTATTGTCTGTCATCAAAGACTTCAGCACAAGTAAATCAGAAAAGGATAAAAAAGTTTTTAAATAAATACATAACTGACCTCCCATGGAACCAGTCTTGACAAATGTCGCATTCAATCATGAACCGGGTCACGTCATATGGTAGGCGACACAAGCAGTACACTGGTACTGATGCCATACTGAATGTCACTATGAAATCAAGTTCAGTGCAGTCTCTGGTAACAGTCCCGTTCAGTCAGCGTACAATCCGGCAGGCAGGGGTTCAACTACATCAAGAGTTTTAATGTAGCTCTATATTAAGGGTAATGACGCTGAAATGAGTTGGCCGTCTCAGTCTGACACATCACTGCCAGAGGATCGTCCCTGACACACATGGCACTGGCCGCGCACAGGGAACCCTGTTAAAATGAAAACAATGCAGCGTTTAAAATACATGCATGGGATTGACGGTGATACCATAGTTTCTATAAGGCAATATACTCAATAACCCCAGGAAAGCTAATCTCCCCAAACAAAGTAAGTGAAAGCAACGCTGTCCAAGATAGCAACCCTGTGTAAAAGTTACCGATGCTAATTGTAGCTTGTGTTAATAATGCTTCATTAAAAAACGTGTACATCGAATTTAGAAGTGACAGCAGCCTGACGGAAGCAAACGCATATTAATTTCGACGATACATTATTTGCGTACAAGTTAAAACAGCGTATAGGCTGGCTGTGTGTAAAGCCAGCAGAGTGGATAATGGAGCTGCGAGTTAAAGCTGCTAGCGCTGAGCTAGCACAGAGCTAACTGCTATGCTGGACAGATCATTTTATACGCAACGAGACACGAATGCAAAATAGTTAACGCATATAAGGTTCATTTCGAAATAAAGCATTACGCAAAAACTAAAATGCAACGTAACACATACGGCGGTGAGCAACTTACCCAAAGAAAGCGGGTGGCGGCAAGGCCGTGAGCTCCAGCGCGGATGAAATCCGTACGCAAGCCCGGGGATCGCCGCGGCCTTGTTAAGCAGGGCGAAATATTTACAACAAGCGTCCGCACGTTTTATGAAACAACTTCAGTCCCATTAACGTATCTGCAAAATTTAAAATGTAAAATTACCCGGAAAAAAATTGGTAAGCTCCCTCAAGAAGCACAACCGTCAGAAACACGGACTACTATTGCGCTTCAACGCCATTTCAAAGACAACAGCGGTAAAG
The DNA here is from genome assembly GCA_002895965.2 of Coryphaenoides rupestris. Classification (NCBI taxonomy): domain Eukaryota; kingdom Metazoa; phylum Chordata; class Actinopteri; order Gadiformes; family Macrouridae; genus Coryphaenoides; species Coryphaenoides rupestris. The sequence goes on from PIJE02000001.1 coordinate 480,387, forward strand.
GCTTTCGTCTTCGCTGTCTGTTATTGAAGGAACAATAAAGTTGCGACTGGTAGCGCGCTGGGCTGCGTTCAACAACACTACGCGTTACGGAGCACTACAAGGAAAACGTTATATACACCGACACGACCTCATCCGGGTTGACTTATTTACTTTATTATTTTTAATATGATTTCCATGTATTTTCTGACTCAGCTCATAAAGGTGACAACTAAATAAATATTTGATCAGACTGAAGAGGTTGTCTAATTAAAACAAATTAAGAAAGAGTTTGATGTTTAGCCATCATTTATTGAGATTAGTTACAAAACATAAATAAAATCAACAATTGAATTAGTTACAATTTACAGATGCTAAATTACCGGTAATGTTCATTACTGTCTTTTTAATCTTCATGTTATTTTGAGACTCCATAAGCATCGGTTGGATATATATTAATTTCATTTTTTGGATTGAAAGTTCTTCTCGGGTGCCATATTGTTAAAATCCAATAATATATCCTTGAAGACCAAACATTACAAATTAAGGCTTTAGAATCACCACAGCCTGCCTCCACCCAATGAAAGACACAAGAAGAGTTTCATAGACAAGAATGAGAACCAGTCTTCTCTAGTTTCACTTACCCTCTGATTTGATCATAACACAATTTATACAACCCCATTTCAAAATACAAAAATATTTTTCTTTTAGGTAACATTTTGGTAACACTTCCAAGGACCTGGCAAGTTCCGTATTATTTTATGAATCCGTCAAAGCTTTAGCTGTAGTCAACATGTTAGTATCCAACATTAATAATGAACTACATCTCTGTGGAAAATGTAAGTTATCTCAAAAACAACATGAATACTAGAAGCCATACGTTAAATCGCAGGTAATACAATTGCAATTGATGCAAGTTGAACCATAAACTCAAGTACAAACTATTACTCCCAATTAGAAATTTGAAGGATGTCTTTGACTCCTGTGTTATAATCATAATCTCTTCATTGCTGAGGAACAAAATATCTCCATTCACAAATTCAATAAATACAGAAATGTATATGCTACTCCATTATACATACATACATACCAAGTGTATGTATCAATGGCAGACCATCAATGGCATACATTAAAAGTCAAATAGAACACCAGTCGACATATTAATAAGTATGTCCCTGTTTTTTTTGTAATCATTAACGTGAATTTAGAAATATCATCACTTTAGTATTAGTAGTATTCACTTTAGTAGTTTTGTGATGTGCATGATTGCACTTTTCTGGTCCAGTCTAGTTTCTAGACATTCACAGTGAAAAAGCTTATGATCAAAGACAAAATAGTTAAAATAAATAATACCATGTTCATCAAAGTTTGGAACTTTACAGTTGTAAAATGTTAAACTTTACAGGTTGTTAAAAATTTAAACTTTACAGGTGTAAAAGTCCTCACTGGTCTTGCGTAGACTTTCCCGCGAGAGGCCGCTCAGAATAAAAGCAACAGGGGGGACGCAGTGCAATGGTATAACAACACTTTGTCACAAAGAAAACAAATTACACATTCTCACACACAATAATGTAGTAAATTTAAAAGGCCATGTCGGAAAGAAAACATTTTTTCCCATTTCATAATAAGTTGGCAGTTTTTTTTCTCTCTTTCATCCCCCACCCCATAAACATAATTTATGAATGTGTAAGTAGTGAACACACCACCTAAATCAAAGTGGAGGTGCATAAAGGTCATCGTGGGGTCATGCAGAGTAATGTAACGGGTACAGAACCGGAACCTCCTCCCAAACAGTGTACACAACAACAGTGTAAAGCAAAGACATGGCAGAACTCAAACAGACTTGGGAATATAAATCATGTGACTTGGGTTCAATTCAATCTGCTACTAGCCCATCGCTGTTAATAAAAGTATTAGAAACTAACATGCTGTGTCCATGCACTACACTTAAAACAGTGCGCTGATGGCCTTGTGGCAGCGATGGCAGCCGGATAACGTGAGCATGCTTTACTGTGTAACATGCTTTTAGTCGCAACTCTGTTGACATTGTCTGCCCATGGAAACACTTTGTGCTATATTCCATCATTTTAAAGGTTTGGTCATTTTTATGTGCCTGTTCTCTCTTCTTCTGTTAAGTTGCTCCTAGAAAAATATTTTATGTCATACAGACAAATAACTAAAATGCATGATGATCAATTTTGACAGTTACTAATTGCACTTTTAAAATCGTTGTTTTGCTATAAGCTTTGACAAAGAAAACATAACAAAAACGTAATTGATGCTAAAATCCTGTGTGTGTGTGTCCTTCATGTCTCCATTCAAAAAGAGTTCAGGTCCAATTGTCTGAAAGGAAAGATTATTCATTTGTGTCACAAACACAAAAGAGGGGGGGGGGTAGTGGACAGTCCATGAAAGCACAAACACGCTCACACTCACTAATGCGAGTGCACACACACACACACACACACACACACACACATTGCAGAATTTATACAACTTAAGGACCAAACCCCACATTATTCACACAGCCCCAGCCACAGTGGCCCTGTCAGTAGCGTACATACAGAAACCTCCCATCTCCCACATTCACACCCCTTCCCACAACAACAACAACAACACTCATCCTTCTCTCACGCTTCCACGCCCTCCATTTCGTATCCAATCTTTAACCCCTTTAAAAGTCTCAGCCCTCAGTCCCATCACTCCATCCTCGCCCAATCTCTCAGAGTCCCCAGGGGGGCTTCACTGCTGCCCCAGAGGGAGGGTGGTGGTCGGGGCCGCTGGGTGTAGTTTGGCACTGGAAGGCAGAGCAGCAGTGGAATAGGAGGAGGAGGAGCAGCAGGAGGAGGAAGAAGAGGAGGAGCAGGAGCAGAATGCCGGCCCAGTCACGGCGCTGCCTCCGCTGCCGCTGTCTGTGGGCGCTGCAGAGGGGGGCACCGGCGCGGCGGGCACCTGGGAAGGCAACAGTGGCTGGGTTTGAGGTGGCGGTGGTGGGTGCGCGATGCCAGCCGGCGCCTGGGTCTGCGTGGGCTGAGGCTGGGAGAGCAGGGGGCTCTGGACCCGGGGCTGGGGGAGCGGCTGGCGGAGCGGAGGCTGCTGATAGGACATGGGCTGGAGCGACTGGTGCAGGTGCAAGCCAGGCTGCACCGGAACCAGGTGTGGAGGTGGGAGGGCTCCGGGCGAGCGCAGGGTGGCCCGGCATGCTCCTCCCCCTCCGCCTCCACCTCCACCTCCTGTGTAGTGTGATGGGGCAGCCAGGGCCAGACTCGACGGAGCCGGGGATGACTGAGGGTTTAGAGGCGATACTGGAAACCAACCGGGTGGAGCCGCCTGTACAACACACACACACACACACGCACACACACACACACACACACACGCGCACACACACGTGTGTGTAATCAGCAGACGTTTGACTTGGCTGAAGTAACGAAGGTAAAGGAATATTTACGTTGTGTTGGATCTCACCTCAGCCGTTTGGCCCCAGCCCCCGAGTTCCTGCACCTGCTGGATGTGTTTGATCTGATTGAGCGAGGGCTTGGGAGGGGTGGAGCCCACCGCCTCCTTCGTCCAATCGTCCACCAGCTTGTGCAGCTCATCTGTGAATGTGCTCTTCCTCTGAGGACTGTGTTCTGTGGAGTAAAGGCGGAGGCGGTGGTGAGCATGGTTGACGTCGAACGTTGTCGCCGTGGGTGTGTGTGCGTGTGTGTGTGTGCGTGAGGAGGACAAACCCACACCTCTTTTGGCCGGTAGCGAGGTGGTGCTTTCGGGGTGGCGGTACGGGGGCAAGCGGCTCTGCTCCCCACCAGAAAAACTGCTCGACTGCTGGATCCCTGAACAAAGAGTCGCGCGTAGAATAGTAAGACTGGTGCACGTGTAAGTGCACTCGATGTGAACGTGGGTGGGGGACGTGGAGGGTGTGTGTTGGGAGGAAGGGGGCGGGGTTAGTATGGAATGTGGGGAAGAGCAACCGTTACCAGGGGGCGCGACTCCGTTGTTGTCCAAGTGAGAGTGAGGCCGGGGGCGGAGCTTGACCTTGGTGGGCCGGGGCCTGCGGGGGGACAGGGAGGCGGGCGTGGTGGGGAGCGGGGGCGTGCGTGGCAGCGGGAGCGGCAGCGTGTGCCGGTGGTCTTTGAGGGAGCGCAGCTGCTGGTACAGGCCCTGCAGCTCTCTGTTCTGCTGGGACTGGAGCGACACCACCTCCTTTATGTGCCTGTAATGCAGGAGGTCCTGTATCAGGCTAGTGATGCCAGGTGGGTGGACAAGGAGACTCTGAGAAGCTGGGTCATATAACAGACAAGCCAGGAATATATGGATAAATACACTAATAAGAGATAGTGTCATGTCAATGTCAACACAATGTCTTTATGTATTCATGACTTTATGTATTCATCATCCAAGTGCTAATAGGAATCAGTGGAAGAAGCGATGAATTATTAAGGGATAGCGTCAAGCTGGGATCTACGATAGTGTCGTGATGAATTCACGCAGCGAAGCTATCCCTTATTAGCATAAGCTTGAACGCATGAAAATCCACAGGAGGTGAAAAATGAAAGAAATAAATGAAAGAAAATGAGCTAAAAATGTGACACATGGGTGTGGAGTTATACGTGATAAAGGAAACCCCTCTGAAGAGGACATGGTCCACTCTGTTGTGGTCTCACTTCTCTCGGAGACGGTGCAGTTCCTTCCTCAGCTCTTCATCCTCCATCTCACTCTCCTCATCGTCGCTGCTGCCCAGTGGGGAGTGGCCGTGGCTGTGTCCCCGGGGCGCCGGCGTCCTCTTCCCTTCCTCCCTCTCCCCCTCCTTCCCCCGAGTCCTCCTTCTCTCTCGCTCCAGGCTGGGCAAGACAGGGGAGCTGTCCGTCTGCGTCTCCTCTCTCCTGGCCTCGGCCTGCATCACCGAGAAGCGCCCCACTTTCCTGTGGCCGCTCCTCTGGCTTGGGGTGGGCTCCCTGGGAGGGGAGGGTTCGGGTGGCAGGGCCACCGGAGTCACCTAGAGGTACAGAAGGAAGGAGTCCTGTGGGAAGTGATGCGTTCAGAATGTCTGAGTGGGAAAAGAAGCGCGTCTCCTACCTTAAATCTGCCTTTACGGGACTCTGGTGGATTTAGCGGCACAGCCTCCTTTTCCTCTCCGAGAGGCTGACCGTCTTGTCCGTCTGACGATTGAGGCATATGAAAAATAAAAATGGCGTCGACAGGGGCCACGGCAGTGGGGGTGGGGGAGAAGAACACAGAGAGAACAGAGGTATAAAGACATGGGAGAAAGACCGGGAAGACACAGACAGACCCATTCAAACGGTACAAACAGACAATACACAATACAATATACACCCATGAAGACGTATAGAGTGACAGAGGGACACATTGACACACAGACACAGAAGTAGAACATTAAAAATCACTCACCAACACCACACCACATTACTATCAACCGTGCGCCTTGCGCGTCTTACATGCAAGGACTATGAGAAGACAGTAGCATTGAACATTGAGGCAGAATTTGAATTGAAGACAAAAAGCGTATGAAAGCGCGTATTCTTGTTCAGTGCATACGTAAAGCAAACATGTTATGGTGGTAACACATGGTAAATGTAAACAAAAAGTGCATTCATTAAATGGAAATGTATAACATAATGATGGCATGGCAGTCGCATGTTTATAAGACTTTATATGACTTCCAATCGCTTCCACAGACATACAAGACATCCCTGTGGATAACAGTCTCGTCAATAGTGATATTGCTCAATGTGATGTTTGGGAACACAACATGAAATGAGGTGGACATAGAGGAGCTATAAGGAGCTAGTTATGTATCATCGTAGACCGTTATGCAACCAAGCAGTAAGTACATACATCCATGCACATACATGTTCTATATCTACACATGGATTTACATAATGTACAACCAAACAAAAATACATGCAAAAAGGGTTTAACTCATCTAATGCATAACGTATTGCAACAGATTATGTCTTGTCATAATCTGGATATCACATACATCGGTTAGGGGTCAATTTAAATGATACCTATAGCAACTGCCACAGAGTTAAGCTGTGAAATGAATCCTCATCAAATGTACGACTAACTGTCAATTGGGAATTGTTCACAAGTCACACAGTTTAGAATTAAACAGCTCCATCTGTGTAGTTGACACAGATATTTGTGACCTTTGACATGTTCTCATTATGTGTTGGCCCGGCCAGTGCACTTCACTAGGCACACAGGTGATGAGGAGTGGAGCGAGGTGATGGGTGGAGTGTTTTGTGGTACGTTTGGTGTGTGTGTGTGTGTTTGTGTGTGTGTGGTGGTGGTGGTTAATCATGTAGACCACAGAGCTCATCTGATCATGGTGGGGGGGGGGGGGGGGGGGGTATGAGCCATGGGTGCCACCTCCTTCTACACTCTCCCACCCTCCTCTACTCCTCCCCTCTCCTCTCCCCCCTCTGGGAGCAACCCATGCAAAAAGAAAAAGATATTCAAAGAGATTTAGTTATAAAGGAATTAAATCATGACAACAAAAATAGCAGAAATGTATGTGGTGATATCAACGCTACGCAGGGGACTATGGGGTGACATTAACAGAGGCAAAACATTCATCTATTAACGATGATTAATTACTGACAATCTAAGGAGTTAAGGTACTATGTTAACACTGGAACTAGACATTAGGTTTAATATCACACCTCAACATCCCATTCACTTTCTCTCTCTCAATCTCTCTCAGTCTCTCTCAATCTCTCTCAATCTTTCTCAGTCTCTCAATCTCTCTCAGTCTCTCAATCTCTCTCGCTCTTTTAATCAGCCTCTAAGAAGACGCTACCTTGCTGGACTCTGGGCTTCTTGAACAAGCTGGCGGAGTGGCGCAGTTTGCATGCCCAGCTTTTGAATTTGCGAGTCCAGGATTTCTTGCTAACAGGATTTCTGATACTAGGACATGTCAGGTTTAGGCCAAAATATCCACCTCCTGCATTCTGCTGCTGCTGCTGCAATCCTTGCCGCAGAGAGACGGCTTGCTGATTGGGGGGCCCGGACGCCTCTCCGTGGCCACTGGTGTCTGAGTGTGGGGAGACAGCCTAGAGACCCCGGGGGGGGGATAGGGGGAGGAATGGGGGATAAGGCACAGAGAGAGTTAGTGGGGGCAGTAGCAGTAGTAGTAGTGATTTAGTCGTGATCTATAGCAGTGTTGCTCTAATGCTCTAATGTATCCACATTGAAGGGTTGTAGGGGGCACTTGAATTTTTCCTTTTTCCTTTTTGTCCTTTTAATATTGGTTATGAACAATTAATGCCACCATAATAAAATAATTTGAATATGAATGCCACCTTAATAAGGCAATCTGAATAGGCCTGCTAAAATACAAGTGAATGACAACAATGTTGAGTGAAGCACAATTCTGTGTTTCTGGCTAAATGTATTATCACCCCCCCCTTTAATGTTCAGGTTTACCCCAAATAACATGGACATTTATTTCAGTTTTTGTGCTGGTGAAATGTGTACTTGGCTGAAAGAAATATCATACATTAGTAGAAAAAATAGTTTGCGAATCGCTGGTCAATAGAAGTCACTGCTTCATGTGGTTTTATGGATAATTTTATGGAATGGACTTTTATACATATATTGATGCAAAAAAATTATCAGAGAAAAGTAGCCAGGCCCAGGGGACCAAATGAAATAAATAAAGCCTGTTATAGTGGAAAAGAGTTGAACGTTGGTGGTGCAACTTTTACTTGATGGAGAGGATTTGACAAAAGGGATCAGGTTGTTTTGTCCACCTCTAGACCAATGAAAGGCACTTACGAGTACAGTAGGTTCTCCGGGGACAGGCGGGCGCTGGGCCCCGACAGAGTCCTCCTGCTGGGGGCTCAGGAGGAAGGAGGGTGCCTGGCCAGCAGACCCAGAGCCAGAGGGCAGCGCTGGGTCTGTCTGCAGCGGATCCCCCACGCCAACTTCCTCCTGTGCCCTCTGCACCTCCGGCTCTGGGGAGGTGGACGAGGAGCGAGAGGTGGTGGAGGAGGAGGACGAGGAGCTGGTGCAGGATGAGGAGTGAGGGGAGGTGTCTGAGGAAGAAGAGGGCGGGTGGCAGGACACAGGGTGGAATGAGTAAGACTCAGACGACTCGTCCCCACCGGCGGATGCGGTGGAGGCTGCCGACGGAGGGATGGGGGGTGGGGTGGGGGCCGTGGCCCCGCCCCCTGCCCCCGGCGCCGCCCCCCCACTGTGCTCCTGGTACAGCAGGTTGCGCAGCTTCTCGTCCAGCGTCTTGATGCGGTTGTCCACAAAATCCATTTTGGGCGGACCCTCGCTGTCGGACTCGGCCACGGAGGACGGCTGAGCGGGCGAGGGGGTCATGGTGAGGGAGAGGGAGGGAGGCGGGGCTTCGGTCACGCCCAGAGGCAGTGGGGTGTCAGGGGGCTGGAAGAGGCTCCCTGCTGTGTCTCCTGTGATGCTGGCCTCCCCCACGGAGACTTCAGACTCAGACTGCTGCGACGAGGGCTCCTTCTGCAGCGGGGCCTCCTGCTGCTGGGCCGTGACACCGGGCTTCACCGGCTCCTGCTGCGGTGTCTGCTGCGGCTGGGCTAGGAGCTGCGGCTGCTCCCTGGACATCTGCGTTTGCAGCGGCTGAAACGTGTTTTGCTGGATGTAGCTGGTGTTTGTAGGCTGTGCCGCCTGCTGTTGGACAAGCTGCTGACTGACAGACTGGGGAATCGTCTGGACCGGATTGGGCTGCACAGAGGCAGCGGATATAAGCAGCTGTTGCTGTTGTTGGAGCATATGCTGCTGCTGCAGCTGTATTGTCTGCTGCAGAGCTAGGTGTTGTGGGTCGGCTTGGGCCTGTTGCTGAGACACTGCAGCTACTGCATTAGACGCTAACTGTTGCACTGCAGGCTGCTGATGTTGCTGCAGGACTTGTGTGCTGAACTGTGGGGTTTGCTGTTGACTGGTCACATGCTGAGCCATGGAAAGCATTTCTGCTGCTGGCATTTGAGCCATTTGAGGGTTCACTGACTGCTGCACCACCAGCTCAGTCTGGCTGGGCTGTTGCTGCGGTAACGGTGACTGTTGCTGCGGTAACGGTGGCTGTTGCTGCGGTAACGATGGCTGTTGCTGCGGTAATGGTGGCTGTTGCTGTGGCAACGGTAGCTGTTGATGCATTAACAGTGGCTGCTGCTGTGGTAATGGTGGCTGTTGCTGTGGTAACGGTGGCTGTTGCTGCGGTAACGGTGGCTGTTGCTGCAGTAACGGTGGCTGCTGTGGTAACAGTGGCTGCTGCTGCGGTAACGGTGGCTGCTGCTGCGGTAACGGTGGCTGCTGCTGCGGTAACGGTGGCTGCTGCTGCGGTAACGGTGGCAGCTGCTGCAGTAACGGTGGCTGCTGCTGCGGTAACGGTGGCTGTTGCTGCTGTAACGGTGGCTGTTGCTGCTGTAACGGTGGCTGCTGCTGTGGTAACGGTGGCTGCTGCTGCGGTAACAGTGGCTGTTGCTGCTGTAACGGTGGCTGTTGCATTTGTAATTGCTGGAAAGATTGCTTTAGCATTTGCTCTTGTGGTGTTTGACAATGCTCTTGGTAGATCTGTGGTTGCATTTGATGCTGCTGCTGCTGTTGAGGTAACACTTGCTGCATCTGCTGCACCTGTGGCAACTGCTGCAGCTGCAAGGCTTGAAGCTGCAAGGCTTGAAGCTGTGAAGGAGTTGGCACTGGCGATACCCGCTGCAGGACCTGCTGCGGTACCTCATGCAGGGCCAGGTGCGTTGGCGGTTTCAGCTGAGGTTTAGGCAGCACTGCTTGGGCCCTGTGTTGCCCTAACATCTGTTCTTGTTGCTGCTGGTGCTGCTCCAGGGCAACTTTGCTGACCGGGGGAGAGGCGACTGCAGCAGCAGCGAGAGCAGGAGGAAGATGAGGAGCGTGAACAGAGGAGGAGTGATCTCCTCCAGACACATGCTGACCTGGGACTGCCGGTCCTGCCTCCCCTAAGTGTGGAGCTGCTAGAGTGGAGCTACCGCTAGAGCCATGAGGCGTGAGGACCTCGGGGATGGAGGCAGTGGGTGAGGCAGGCAGAGCAGCGGAGGCCACGCTGGCCAGGCAGGCAGCGGCGGTTTTCAGGTTGGAGGTGGGAGACAGCGATAACGATGAGGAAGAGGAAGAGGTGGCCACTGAGGTAAGGATCGGTATTTCAAGACCAGTTGGGGGCACAGAAGGGACTGACGGGGCTAAGGCGAGGGCTGGTTAGAGTAGAAAAGGGCTTTGTAGGGGGGGGCCATACGGTGTGCTATCAGCGGGTGGGGGTGGTGGCGGGCGTGTTCCGGCCCGCGATGGGCGGGGGCGGGACGATGGAGGCCGGGGCTGATGCAAGCAGCAAGGTATGGGAGGAGAAGCAGCAGACAGGGCGGGGGAGGAAGGAGAGGCCATTGCAGTAGAAGGGTCGGACCTCTGAGATCTTTCACTTTCTGCAGCCACCACATAGAGAACAAGGGAGGGGGGAGGGCAGGCATGAAATTAGTTTTTGTTAGGCCGGGTTGCTTAGCAACAGGTTAATTTAAAGCTATATGTTTATAGGTTACTGAGAAGGGCTTACCTTTCTCTGGGGACTGAGGTAACCTTATTTCCCCAGTAGGGGGTGGTGTGATGGCTCCCTGGTGGGAGTCTCTGTGGCGGATGGTCTGGTTGATGAAGAAGCGCCAACGCCCCACTGGAGAGGACTGGGGGCCTGAATCCACTAGGGGGCAGTCAGAGAGGTAAAGTAAAGACTCTTTTAGATCTTTAGTGTAGAAGGAAAAAGCTATAACGTTGCAAACTCACCTGCAGAACCAGTGGGAGTGCTCAACTGCTGCTCAAAAGACCCCGTCTAACAAAGAGATGAATATGTGGTGTGATAAGCTGTTTCAAAAGTGTCATGTGACTGGTGACATATGTGATGTCACAATTACAATTTTAGTCACATGGCAATTTTGAAATGGCTTGCAATGGCTAATCACACACCTGGTGATATGATAGGGCTCCATTAAGAAAACACACACACACAATTCAACAATACATATTTGTAAACCAAAAATGACCTGTGACTGTGTTTGAAGAACTTCCTGGGCTTTCTTGACTATGGCTCTCAACTCCTCCACAAACATCTCTTTCTCAGAGTCAAGGACAAAGTCTTCCTCCACCTGAACAAGTATAAGGCAGTAGTAACCCAATGCCATTTCATAAATACTGTTGACTGACAACTGCAAATTCATATGCGTGTTCTACCATATAATCAGCAATGTCCTCGGGTGCATCTCCTTCAATGTCAAATTTGAATGTCACCATCTTGTTGCTATGGGTCTCCAACTGGCATTCGACCATATTGTCACCGCTGCTTGAAACCTACGGGGGACAGGACAAATTAATTATGGCGCCAGGAGGAAATAATTGCGCATCTAAATTCCACGCGCATAACCAATATGTTTGTGTCCAACCACCCACCTGCTGCATGCTCAGCTGAAACTGGTGGGAGCTTTTCTCTGGCTTCTGACAGGAAGATCTCCTTTGAGACTTGAGTTTCTCCAGCTTCCCATTGGCCAGGAGCTGCAACATGTCGTCTCCGTTGAGTGGAGCAGATCTGTGGGTCAGAAGATCATATGCTTTATAAGTGTCGAAGTAAGAAGAGCTTTGGAGGGTATTCCATGTCCAAATGGATGTTTACAATTTCCGATCGCCTGGGTCTACGTTAAAAGGATAAGAATAGCATACTGTGTCTGCTGTAAAAGAATAAAAGCTTGCTTTCAGGTCTAATGGTAATAAGTGATTCGAAAGTTAAAGTGCTGAGTGAGTTCAAGTCATACCCTGTTGACAAGTGGCACTCTGTGCCTGACAGGTGAGGACTTTCCTGTGGAGGGAAAATGATAGCAAAGGCACATAACACATACACAATACAATAACACATTAGAAGGATAAAACAAGGACATACTTGCAATACAAGTATAATCCTGGTATATAAATCCATTGTTGACCAACTTAGTTTGAACAATTAAGTGTTTTTCCGGTATAGTTTAAATTACAATATCGAAAAATAGAAAATCTTTTTTGTTGACAGTTGTCATGAATGAATTAGTGCTGGAGAATTGCAGCAAAAGAACAAATAACAATTAGGGAATTAAAGGTAACGTAGAACAAGCCTGTGGCGCTTGCGTCCTGTACCTGAGCTATGCCCAGCAACGGAGGAGGCTCAAAGTCTGGCAGCAAGGTTTGAGACAGCGAGGGGATGTTAGAGTCAAGCAACTGGACAGGAGCCACAGCGGGAGGGGAGGTGGGGACTACGTCAGCCCATCCTGGTAAGGTGGTGGGCCCCGATGGAGGGGGCGAGGGGAGCTCTGGACGGGCTTGGCCAGTGAGAGCATGGAGGGAGGGTAGCAGCGGGAGGGTTGGTAGTGAGGCCGGGGGGTAGGTGCTATGAGAGGAACTGGGGGGCAGCTGCTGCAGCGGAAAGGCGGCGCGGGGCAGATCGGGCTGCTCAAGCACCAGAGGGGGGTTGCTAGCCAATTGCGTCTGTGTGTGAGAGTGGGCCTGGAGCTGGACATGCGTCTGTGTCTGCGTGTGGGTCTGGGCCTGCATGCTGGTCTGGGTGTGTGTGTGAGCGGGCAGCGTCTTTTGCACGAGTGACGGGGGCTGGCCTGCCACGATCTGACTGTAGAGAGGCAGCGCCTGGGGTGGGGACTGTGGCTGGGCCGTGCTCTTGGGGACAATCTGGGCAGAGTACTGGGTGAGCAGGTGGGGCACCGCGTGACACTGAGGGGCCGGCTGGCTCTGATCCAGGGGTGGCTGCTGGAGGAGGAGCGACTGCTGCATGGAGGCCGGACTGGGAAGGGTCTGAGGGAGGCTCTGGTGTTTCTGAGGAGATGGAAGCTGGAGCTGTTGTTGCATTTGCTGCTGCTGTTGTTGCATTTGTGGTAGTGTCTGCAGTGGTGGTTGGTACTGCCCAGTGGATTGAAGTGGGGCCGGCTGGGATATGGAGTGGGCGACGGGAGGCACGGCTGTAATTCCTGCGGGCTGTTGTATTGTTTGACTGTGAACGTAGGCTTGCCCCGTCTGCTGTACGGGAGGAAGCGTGGAGGTAAAGACCATGGGGTCGACCGCGGACCCAGCGGCAGCCATGCCTGCACCAACACTTCCAATGGCGCCAGGAGACAGGATCATCTGCTGATGCTGCAGTACAGTGGGCTGCTGCTGTGGTGTAACCATGTCCTGGAGTATTGATGCCATGCCTTTCTGAGGGGCCTGATTATACTGCAGTGGCAAAAGGCCGGTGTGAGCCTGAGCCGGGACCTGGCCAGATGGATGGAGCTGGGCCTGTGGCATTCCTGACATTTGTCCAGTCTGTTGCAGTGGCATGTTAGGAACCTGGACCAGACAGGGTGTCATGGCAACAGCCTGTACAGACTGAATGGGGGCTTGGATCTGCTGAGCCATCATGGTCGTGTCAGTTGGTATTTGGCCTTGCACTGGCTGAGGCTGACTCTGCATCAACGGATGGAGAGGCTGTAGCTGGATTAAGGGCTGAGCGACCACCTCACCCTGCGGCACCACGGCCGACATCGGAAGAGTGGCTTGCAGGTGAAGTTGCTGAGTCTGGATGGATGGAGCCGGCCCCTGGATGGAAGTCACCGCCTGAGGACATACTTGAGCTTCCATCATAGGTCGAGTCTGTGGTGCCGAGGGGGGGGCCATGGTCTGGAACTGGACCGGGGCCTGGGCTGTGTTCAGGGGAAGAAGGTCGCTCTGCCGCTGCTGGGCCAGGACCTGAGCTTGCACCACAACCGCGAGTGACTGAGCAGGGTGTTGTGCGGGAACCTGGGCGTGGGGTATCATCTGAGCTCCCTCCAGGATGGCTGCCGGAGCTCCAACGGGTTCCAGAACGGAGGCGGGCTGCTGCTGTGTCATGTAGGCGTTGGGCTGCTGGGTCAGGGGCGCTTGCTGCTGCTGCGACGGCTGGGAGAGGCTTGTGTGTGGCGGTGTGTGCGAGGGGAAATGGGGGACGTTCTGCACGTCCACCAGCTGCTGCTGGAGCGCCGTCTGTTGAGGCTGATCTTGGATCTGAGTCTGCTGATTCAGGTGCACTTGCTCTGCTTGGGGTTGTTGAAGATGTGGTTGTGGTTGTTGTTGTTGTTGTTGTTGTTGTTGTTGTTGTTGTTGTTGTTGTTGTTGTGACTGTTTCAACAGGGCTTGGTGGTGTTGTTGCTCTAGCTGCTGCTGCTGCTGCACCAGAGCCTGCTGTTCCAGCTGATGCTTGAGCTGTGCTTGCTGCTGATCCAGGCGCTGCTGCTGCAGGAGAGTGTGCTGTTGCTGGAGAAGAGCTTGCTGCTGCAGGTGTTGCTGCAGGAGAGCTAGATGCTGCTGCTGCTGCTGCTGCTGCTGTTCTGCTTGCTGTTGCATCTGGTTCTGTGTCTGCTGCTGCTGCTGCTGCTCAATCTGATGGTGTAACTGAGGCTGAGGATTGAGCATTAAAGCGCGCTGTTGGGACTGGTCAAGCTGTTGCTGTAATTGGTTTGACAGTGTGTGCTCAGGCTGTAGCTGTTGGTGCTGTGAAACCACCTGATGTTGCTGTTGCTCCAGCTGTAGGACTGCTGGCTGTTGCGGATCTTGTGGCTGTTGCTGTAGCAACGACTGTTTCTGCTGCTGCTGGTGCAGAAGGACCTGTTGTTGCTGCTGTATCTGATTCTGAATCAATGCCTGTTGCTGCTCCAACTGTTGTTGTTGTTGTTGGGCTTGTTGTTGTTGTTGCGCTTGTTGCTGTGCTTGTTGTTGTAGTTGTTGTTGCTGCTGTTGTTGGGCTTGTTGTTGTTGTTGTTGTTGCTGCTGTTGTTGGGCTTGTTGTTGTTGTTGTTGGGCTTGTTGTTGTTGTTGTTGTTGTGCTTGTTGTTGTTGGGCTTGTTGTTGTTGTTGCGCTTGTTGTTGTTGGGCTTGTTGTTGTTGGACTTGTTGTTGTTGTTGTTGCTGCTGTTGTTGAGCTTGTTGTTGTAGTTGTTGTTGCTGCTGTTGTTGGGCTTGTTGTTGTTGTTGTTGTTGTTGGGCTTGTTGCTGTTGGGCTTGTTGTTGCTGTTGTTGTTGTTGGGCTTGTTGTTGCTGTTGAATGTATGCATGTTGCTCCAGCAGTAAAGCTTGGTGGTGTTGTTGTTGTTGTTGTTGTTGTTCCACCTGCTGCTGCTGGGATGTTTGTGGCTGCATTGGTATATTTTGTTGTTGCTGAAGGTGTTGTAGTAGATTCTGTTGATGATTTTGTTGTTGTTGTTGAAGCTGTTGTTGCTGTAGTTGCTGTTGTTGGTACTGTTGTGGGTGTTGTTGTTGTTGTTGTTGTTGATGCTGTATGTGTTGTTGATTAAGCTGTTGCTGTTGAAACTGTTGCTGTTGCAGTTGTTGTTGCTGTTGTTGTTGTTGTTGTTGTTGTTGATTGTGCAGTTGGAGCAGGGTGTGTCCATGTTGATCCACGTGAAGCAGCTCTGCCGGCTGTGTGAATGACAGCACCTCCACACCCGGCTGTGTTGCTAACACGGTCTGTCGAGGGGCTTGGTGTACGTACGTGTGCTGCTGAGGCTCGGGTGGATGTTGATGTTGATGGGTGGCCGTGGTTGAGAGGCTCTCTGCGGTTAGCTGAGGCTGCTGAGCGGCATTAGCATGCTGCTGTTGGAGCATCGCGGTCTGGACCTCCGTGTGGTGTTGCTGCTGTAGGGTGGTGGTCTGTGGCTCCATCCCCGTCTGTTGTTGTTGGACAATAGTCTGCTGGGAGATCATGACAGGCTGCACTTGCTGCTGTGCTGCCTGGGCGGTGATGTCAGGGGGCTGGGTTTGAGCGAGGGGCACCATGCCCCCTGCTAGTCCAGTAGGATCACCAGCCGAGAGGGACGTAGCCAGCATATTAAGGGGGGCTTGTGGCGAGACGGGGGGTATGTAGGACTGCGTGGGGGCCAGTGGATTGGGAGTGGCTATCTGGGACCCATCTGAATTGTATGGCTATGTGTTTGTTCAGCGGTAATGGCAGAAAGATGGTGTTGAAAGAGACAAGGGGTAAAAGGAAAGACAGGGGTAGAAAAATTAGGTACAAGTGAGCTTTGGCAAGGGTTGGTAATTATCATGACAGTCTGATTCTGTGACCCATCCCAGGGTTCTTAATTGGGTTAATGGGTTATTTAAAAGGTAAAAACACAAAATATTATGCTAGTATTCATTTTCTGACCTTTATTTCAATAGTGTAATGTCTACGATGCAAAACAGGTTGACAACATGAAAGGAGTGGGTCAATTAACCTGAGCATAGTGTTGTGTTACACTGGGTAAAACCTGTGGTGCCATGGTGGCAGGTTGAGCGAACATCTGGCCCAGCGACGCCCCTCCACTGTGGCCAGTGGACGAGCTGGAGACGCTGCCGCTCCCACCAATAGGCACAGTCGGAACACCTCCACTCTGACCAATGGAGAGCATTTGTGGATGAGCTGCGACCCCTGTACTCTATAACACCACAATGAAGAATACTTGATATTTAAAGGTAATTCTTTAAAACCATCTCAGGTTATCTTGCTCTTTAAACGTTGGTACGTGGATGAGACCAGACTTACGGAAGCAGTGGAGGCAAAGCTAGCATGCGATTGGGCGTAGGACTCTCCTGGATGGGAGTACACTTGGCTCTGGCCACTTGCATATGACTCACAGCTGGCCTCAGCTCCTGAACAAAGTCAAATGTAAAATAAACCGACTGCTAAAATGTACGACTGCTAAAATATTTGATTATATTAATTCACACACAAACAATACATCATCTTGAACATCACCTCCACTCAACAATCTACAATAGTGTTGTTCTATTTGTGTAGACACCCGGATGCTAACACATGTGGTTGACATGATCTGCATCATGCTCTGTCTCTCGGACTTTACCTGGCAGGCCGAGCGCCGCGCTCCCACTGAGGGCATGCTGCTGCTGCTGCTGCTGCTGCTGCTGTCTGGCACGCTGCTCCGCCTCGGACAGCTCCTCTGACTCCTGCCCCGCTCCCACTCTAGCAACCGCCTGGCCAGCCACTCCTGGCCCCCCCAGGGAGGAGGGGCAGGAGGGGTGGGAGCAGGTGTAGGCCTGGAGGAGGCCAGAGTCTCTCCTCTCCTCCAGGCTGTGCTGCTGCTGCTGCTGCTGCTGCTGCTGCTGCTGCTGCTGCTGGAGCATCTGCTGCTGCTGCTGCCGGCGCTCCCGAGACTTCTTGATCAGCGTGATGCGGTCCCGGATGGACTTGCCCACCACCTTGGCGTCGCTCTCGTGGAAGAAGCCTGATTTCACCTGTGATCAGAGAGCGGTCAACGGGAGGGACACAAAGACAGCAAGACAATGATAGACAATGATAATCAATGATGAATTAATCAATTAGAGAACGGAACGCTTTTCAAACTAACAATGGAGTGACTGAAGTCTGACTTCAACCGTGATTAGGAACCAGGAGCACCATGGTGGTCCAACCAGGTAGTGAGCTAACATATGGAGGCCATACACATCCTAGAGACAAATCATGTATTTATATATATACCAATCAGATAGATCATACAACGCAGTAATAATGGATGTAACAATAGATCATCTGTCCTGAAATTGACCTCCGTTTGTAACTAACGTATAGAATCCCACCAATCACGTCCACCGTTCTGAACCCACCATCTCCATGGCCACCTCCTCTGCACTGTCGTTCTCCAGGTCGTAGCTGAACTCGATGGCCTCGTTGTCCTTGTGCTTGCCCTTGAGTTTCTTGGGCTCCTCCACCCAAATCCGGAGGGCCAGACATTCCTGAGCGCCGGTGTCTTCCTCCGCCAGCTCCACCCTCACCCCCGTGTCCTCCCCGAAAAAGCCGTGGGTCAGGAGGTCCCGGATGGACAGTCTTTCAGAGCGGGAAAGGAGGACAAAGAGGTTTCGGGGGGGTTTATTCACACCTAGCTGAGACGATGCCACGTTATGATAAAGGGAGAAATCTGCTTACCTCTGGCTTTTATTCTGACGGATGCAGCCCTCAATGATCTCTTTAATCTCTGGGTCATTGACTTTATCAAAGCTGGCGGGTTTTATGCCCTACACACGGAGGACACCAATGGTACGTTTATTCTCCTCAATTTGGTCTTGTTTATTCATAAAAGTGAATTATCGTGTTGAGATGAATCAAAGCGTTAAATCTACTGAGACACATCCACTGAACCCAGAAGTGGCTATGCTGTGTTTCATAATGGTTCCAGTCGAAAGAACGGATGAGGGACTCACGCTGGTGACTTTGCGGTAGATCTGCGCGGCGTTCTGGCACTCGGAGTACGGGTACTCAGAGGTGGCCATCTCCAGCATGCACATGCCAAACGCGTAGACGTCCACGGACTCGTCGTAGTGCTCTTCGTACATCTCCGGAGCCATGAACTCTGGGGTTCCTGCACACGACACACACACAGCTTTATTTCACCGCCAATAGCAGACAGGCCATGTGTTTACTCTGGCGTCCGGTTACTGCGGCTTAGTGCCGAGGAACGTGTTGATATAATGCCCAAATTAGAACAAGACTAGATGTTTGGGATTTTGGTTTTTGTAATATTGTGATCTGGTTTCACTTATTTTCTCAAAGCGTCTAATTTTATAAAACGGGTACCTGAAATCAATCTAATTCCTTTTCACAATTGGTATCACCCTGCCTGTGGAAAAAGAGGTTCCAGCTGCTTAGCAACGGTAGGTGAAGGCCCCCTAACAAACTAGCTAGCGACAATGTTGCCCAGAATGTGCAGGCAAGCAGGGACACAGAAATACACCAACCACTGTCTCCGCAGCACCACAATTCAGAAACTATCTGATGCGGGTCTTGACACGAGAGAGATTATGGCTGTAAGTGGTCACAAGTGGGAAGCCTCTCTCCAAAGCTACTGGCGACCAAAACTCGGTGACCGGAGAAAGTGGAGCAACATCCCTCGCCACTCCAAGCGACGCACATCCACCGAACAAAAAATGCAAGCCAACAAGTCAGCCAATTTTTCAGTAATTGCACAATAAATGGCAACATACAAATTAATATAAATAAATAACCAAATTATGTAAATAAAAACTGTTTGAATTGTAATGTGTTCGTATGTTGCATAGCAACGTGTGTGCCGGCAACCAGTAGGGCCTACTTCTTTGGAAAAATTGTGATTGACCTGTTAATAAAAACTATTGAAATTGTGATGTGTCTTTTAGCCTACTTTCCCATTGCCATGCTTGGTGGCCGTTTTATAAAAGCAATAGCTCACTTCAGTCCGTGGTATGGTTATTATATCACAGCTAAGGGGTTGTCGACCCTCCGCTTTGCGTCGTGCCAAACCACGCCCGTTAGCTGTGATATAATAACCATATACCACGGCCTGTCGTGAGCTATTGCTTAAATCATACATACAGTTGTGGTCAAAAGTTTACATACACTATATGTAGAGAAAGAAAATGTATGTCATGGCAGTCCAGAGTTTCCAATAATTTCTACAACTCTTATTTTTCTGTGACAGAGTGATTGGAGCACATACTTCTTTGTCACAAAAAACATTCATGAATTTTGGTTCTTTTATGAATTTATTATGTGTCTACTGAAAATGTGACCAAATCTGCTGGGTCAAAAATATATTAAAGTGTATGTAAACTTTTGACCACAACTGTACATATGTTTGTTCTGTTTGATCTGCTCATGTTGCATTAAAGAGACCTAATGCTTAAGTATTAAGTATTGAAAGCGACTATTGAAATTATTTTACAATCACAACAACATTGAAGCACTCCATCAATAGAGACCCTAACTTCCTTGGCAGTCTTTGACACGAATCTGCCATTATCCAGATTTTGCGCTTGGATAAAGTACATCTTATCCCCCGCCTGTCGTTCTTCAACACTAAGTTGGAGCCAAAATGGATTTTGAAGCAGACTGTGTCAACAATAATCCATAATCCTCCTTAGCAAGCGGCGCTCCACCAGGCAGCAGCACCATCTCTTACTCCCTCCAATCACGTAATGCTTGGAGCCTACCTATGACGCTCTTGGCGAAGGAGGTCCTCATTAGCGTGGCGAGTCCCAGGTCTCCGATCTTCACAGAGCCCGTGGGCCCAGTGATGAAGATGTTGTCACACTTGAGGTCCCGGTGGACGATGGGAGGAGTCCTGGTGTGCAGGAAGTGAAGGCCTTTAAGGATCTGCCTGCACCAGCTCCTCAGGACTTTAGGCTTCATCACCTTAAAGCGCTTTAGGTAACTGTGGAGGGGGGGGGGGGGGGATACAGGAGTTTGTGGTCAAATAAAGTATTCTCTTAAACTATTACATTATGGGTAATGTGATATGCCTCATGCGGAAAACTAAACGATGAAAAGAGGGGGGGCAAAAATCCCTGCAATGTAACATGATTAGAAACCCAACACTAATTGAATTAACATTGAATTTCAATGAAACATTTGACCAGGCTGCCGATAAAAAACCCCACCTCGTCAATGCTATTAAAATCATGTTGTAATTAGGTTCATGTAAAAACATAATCCAATAATTTCACTGGTTCTTTAATAGCAATGATTTGTTTGATCTAAATAAATGTTTGGGTTTTCTCTGCACACCAAAAGTGCACTCTAATTATTCCTCCCTCAGAAGAAGGCTTTTTATGATCACCCTCAGACTAAAACAATATCTGGATAGATTTACTTCTGCAGTGTTCTTACAGGTGGTGGGTCTATGGTGTTCCCTACTAAATCAAAGTGTAAATAGTGTTCATGTCACAAATGGCGATGACTTATGTGTGTGATCTAGGGAAAGAGGAGGAGGAGGAGGAGGAGGAGGGGTGCGGGCTCTCTCTGACGTTTTCAGGGTTCCGGAGGTCATGAGCTCGGTAACCAGGACGATGCACTTCTTGCCCCGCAGCGCCGACTCCCAGGAGTCGTAGAAGCGCACGATGTTCGGGTGCTGGAGCCCCTTCAGCATCTCTGCCTCCTCCTTGAAGCGCTGCTGCTCCGCTTTGGTTAGCTTGCGGTCCTGGAGGGGCGGAGGGTTGGCACGCAGAGGAAACACATGTCAGCTACAGGCCCTTAAGCTTCACTTACTGACGCATTACTCAGCAGCTTTATAGCGCATACGAACTTGACACATTCAGTGTGTGTGTGTGTGCGTGCATGTATGTGTGTGTGTACAGATAATGCACTGAGTATGTTCCCATGTTGTTGATGTCTGTTATCTGCCTTATTGCACGTTGTCTTACTATAAATAGACAGAATGGCAGGCAACCTATATGTAACATAAACAAACATGTGCACTGAAATTGCTGAGGGCAATCATGCTCTCACTGTAATGATTTATACGTTTCCTTTTGTATCCGTTGCACTACATTAAACAACAACAAACAACATTTGTAGTAAGGTCTCATTGATTTACATGATACTTCAGGGACACGGTGATACAAGCACGGGAACAATTTGTCGGCCATTAATGACAGATGCTGATTACAAGAGAGCTGCTGAATTATTAAGCGACCTGGAGACCACACACCCTTTTTGTCAAGCTTGGTGGTGCTGGCACCACACCGCCACCGCCACTAGATGGTGCTAGCAAAACAAGAGTTGTAAGGGAGCGTATTCTAAACCACAGTTCTGCTGTAATCTGCTGCCAAACAGTCGTGTGCCTAGTGTGGCGGATTGGTATCGATGCTGTCGGAATCCCATTGACAGCCATTTATTCTGTAACATTCGGCTGTACAAAAGCTATTCAGAAATAAGTCTCATAGAGAACTTACTGGAAATATCGTCATATGGAGGGGAGTGTTTCTACTACGCACTGTTGAAAAAAAAAGCATAATTTATCTGTCATTTGCACAATACATACATCTGAAAACAAAAAGGTATTCAGCAGACCGTGCATAATGCTGTGATTGAGGGCATGGGTCAGGGTCACTGAAACACTCGATACACAAAACACCCTTTATAGAAGTCTTTTATTTCATTAAGTATGGATTTTTATTGGGCCATATATTGACATGTTATTCTGAGAACCATTCTCAGGACAATGTCTTGCGCTCAGTGCCTGGGAAAGACACGATAACAGACGTTTTAGTGTCATGAAGGGACCCTCCTAAAAATAACACGCCTCGCTCAGCAACCATTTCCATCGATCGATCCAATGTAGTGCCGGGCTGTTTACACAACACCTAGCTAGCCGTCGGCAGGTGCTCTCCAAGTAAACAAACAGATTGCCGCCAGCCTCCCCATTTAATCACTCCCCCTGTCTCTCTCCCCCCCTCCTTTCATTATTTTCTTTTATTTCTCTTCTGTCTCCCCATCGCTCACCCTCCCTTCACTCGCTCTGTGAATCATCTTTTCCGAGAGAGCTCCCAGTGTCCATGCCGACACAATGACCTTTTCTGGAGGTCCTGCTTGAGAACCCCCCCTCCTCTACCCCCCCCCCCCCCCCCCCCACCCCCCCACACACACATTTATTCACTGGAACCAGAGACCTAGAATTGACGGAGATGTTGTGGCTAAAAATAAGATGCTTGCCCTGGGCCTGCCCCCCTTCTCTACTCACTTTTACCCCATCTGCCTCTAAATGTTGGTGTGTGTGCATGCATGGGTGAGTGTGTGTGCGTGTGTATGCATGCATACTGTATATGTGTGTGTGTGTGTGTGTGTGTGTGTGTGTGTGTGTGTGTGTGTGTGTGTGTGTGTGTGTGTGTGTGTGTTTGTGCGTGCATGCATGCGTGTGTGGCTGGTGTGTGTGTGTGTGTGTGTGTGCATATGTGCATGCGTGCGTGACTCTGCTCTACGTGTGTGTGTGTCTGTGTGTGTGTCTGTGTCTGTGTGTGTGTGTGTGTGTGTGTGTGTGTGTGTGTGTGTGTGTGTCAGACAGTGTTATCATTCGTCTCAAATGCAACTGTATCCACTGGCTGACCGCTATTCTACTTAGATGTACAACCTGCATGTGTTCGTTCCAATCTGGTTGTTACATCAAGAAAGTAGGTGCAACATTGTCAAACACCATTCAAAAACAACATTGACTCAATCCTCAGAGATAAAAGAAGAGCAGACATGTGCCACGTCGTGCAATAGGGCAGGTTGCACTTAATAATTCATATCTTGTAACCAATGACATCATGACAGCTATTTTCACAGTAAAAAAGGCAGGTGATGTGAAGCTACTGAAACCAGAGCCACCGTAGTGCGTTGGTTTCCCCTGCCTGAGTGTGTTGGTCGCTGTTCCGCCACAGCATCCTGTCTGAGTGTCTGAGGCAGGGTGCCTGCATGTGCGTCTCAGTCTGCGCATCAGACACCACAGTTCAGCACCCTGCACCCTGCACACTCCACTGCCCCACTGTGGCATCAGACCACCCTGGGGTCAACAAAGGTCCGGAGAGTTAATTGTTTTCTTTTTTTCGAATTCACAAGACAGGTTCCCACCATAGGTTCACTCACTCACTCACTCACTCACTCACTCACTCACTCGCTCGCTCACTCACTCACTCACTCACTCACTCACTCACTCACTCACTCACTCACTCACTCACTCACTCACTCACTCACTCACTCACTCACTCACTCACTCACTCACTCACTCACTCACTCACACACACACACACACACACACACACACACACACACACACACACACACACACACACACACACACACACACACACACACACACACACACACACACACACACACACACACACACACACACACACACACACACACACACACACACACACACACACGGGAAGGAACACAACAACGAACACCGGCTATTTAAGCGAAAGGCGATAGGGCCGTTCAAGTGCATCATGAATAAGTCAGAGTAGCCTTTTCAATCCACAAGGCTGCTTAACACATCAGAGTACAATGACCGGTACTGGCAGTTACACACAGAGAGGGCTATTCCACTGGTGCTCACGTGCTAAATAGGCAGGTTGACCCCTGTTAAACCCAAACATGTAGTGAGGGTGAACTGGGAACGTCTGGTGGAAGCCCCTGTCCGTAAGTTCTTTAACTCCCACCTCCGGAAGAACTTCTCGTGCATCCCAGGGGAGGTTGGGGACATGGAACCTGAGTGGGCCATGTTCAGAGCCTCCATTATAGAGGCTGCAGCTCGGAGCTGTGGTCAAAAGGCTGTTGGTGCCTGTCGTGGCGGCAACCCAAGAACCCGTTGGTGGACACCAGCGGTGAAGGAAGCCGTCAGGCTGAAGAAGGAGGCCTTTTGGGCCTGGTTGGCCCAGGGGTCTCCTGATACAGCAGATGGGTACCAGGAGCCCAAAAGGACCGCGGCTTCTCCGGATCGGGGAGACCATGGAGAAGGACTTTCGGTTGGCCTCAAGGAAGTTCTGGCTAACTGTCTGGCGACTCAGGAAGGGAAAGCAGGGCTTGGCTCAGGCTGTGTCGGGGAGGAGAACTGCTGACCCAGACTGAGGATATTGTCGGGCGGTGGAAAGAACACTTTGAGGAACTCCTGAACCCGACCAGTACGTCCTCTGTGGAAGAGGCAGAGTCTGAAGACTCGGGGGAAGCCTCACCCATATCCTTGGTAGAGGTCACTGAAGTAGTCAAAAGCTCTTCAGTGGCAAGGCGCCAGGTGTGGATGAGATTCGCCCTGAGATGCTGAAGGCTCTGGACATTGTCGGGCTGTCGTGGCTGACACACCTAGTCAATGTAGCGTGGAGGTTGGGGACAGTACCTGTGGAATGTCAGACCGGGGTGGTGGTCTCCATTTTCAAAAAAGGGGACCGGAGGGTGTGCTCCAATTATCGAGGTATCACACTGCTCAGCCTCCCCGGGAAAGTTTATTCCAGGATGCTGGAAAGGAGGCTCCGGCCAATTGTCGAACCTCAGCTTCAGGAGGAACAATGCAGATTCCGTCCTGGCCGTGGAACAGTGGACCAGCTCTTTACCCTCGCAGGGTTGTTGGGGGGGGCATGGGAGTTTGCCCATCCAGTCTACATGTGTTTTGTGGACTTGGAGAAGGCTTATGACCATGTCCCCGGGGAATCATGTGGGGGGTACTACGGGAGTATGGGGTACCGGGGCCGTTGGTACGTGCCATTCAGTCCTTGTACGAACAAAGTGCGAGCTGCGTCCGTATTCTCGGCACAAACTCAAGCACGTTCTCAGCGGGTGTTGGACTCCGCCAAGGTTGTCCCTTGTCACCGATTCTGTTCGTGATCTTCATGGACAGAATCTCAAGGCGCAGCCGAGGTGAGGAGAGTGTCCGGTTTGGGGACCTCAGAATTGCATCTCTGCTCTTTGCAGATGATGTGGTTCTGTTGGCTACATCAGACCGTGACCTCCAGCATGCACTGAGGCGGTTTGCAGCCGAGTGTGAAGCGGTTGGGATGAGAGTCAGCACCTCCAAGTCTGAGGCCATGGTTCTCTCACAACTATTCTCTGTTCTCTGCAAAGCCTTCTGTTTATATTAGCTGGCAAATATTAGCTTGCTAATGAGGCAGGCCTGTATGTTACATTAGCCTAATAAGATGCATTATCAATTCTCAATGGAGCATCTTATCAAGTGTCCTTCAAATAATGCTGCAATGCAATCCAGTGACCGGCTTTAAATCTGCATCAGGTGTGAAACACTCAAATCCATTGAGAGCAAAGCTGTTGATTTTGTGAAATGCTGCACTTAATTAAGTGGGGAAATGCTGCTGGTAGTGTCTGTCTGGCTGCTGCTGCTGCCGTAGGGGTGACTTTTACCAAGGAAGTCTGACTAATTGGAATTGGCTATATCTATGGTTCCAAATACATGCTGAACTGAACTAAAACTGCTCCACCCCCTGTAACCACAACACGAAATGTGACTTTTGTGAATCACGGCACCTCTTTCAGAAGAACCGACAGCTATCGCTTCACTTGCTCAGCAGCAAGAGCAGGTATGAACTAAGAATGCTCTCACAGGCAACAAATAAGAACAAAACAGACTCCTGAATCTCCCCGATTAATGGAAAGAAGAAAGGACCGAGTCACAAAGAGACGGAGGCAGAGGGAGCCAGAGAAGAGAGAGGGTGGGGGGCGGTGGAGGAGACTGGAGCCATGAACGGGACCCTTTGTGACCCGCTGCGGGTGGCTTTCCTCAACACTACAATTCACTCAGGTCAACATTCCTTCTGTCATTGTAAACTGGAGTGAAAGGAGTGAAACTAGTACAGTCAAGCTACCGGCTGCTGCTGCGGCTAACAGGCTAGCTATAAAAACCAAAATAATAGTAACAGTGAACATGAGCATGTTGATTTTGTGTAATGACTCAGAGGCGTTAATGAGGGCAGTTTAACGCACGCAGCTGGCTGGCATACAGCCTCCATTTTGGGCAGCCTTACGAATGGATGCACTTGGCTGTAAACAATACAGCAGCTCTTGAAGTGAAACATGGTTGAGGACAATCACACACGCACACGCACACACACACACACACACACACACACACACACACACACACACAAATAATTTCTATTACTGTCAGTTTCTCTTTCTCTCACTAACACGAATGTATGCGACTGGCTGTGCTACATGCTACATGCTACATACTACAGAGGTCTGCGTAATGCACTTGTTGAACACACTCTTGAGTCTTGAGTCTTAGGTCTGTACCGGCGAGGTCACCCCGGCAGACTGTCCACTGGGCAGGAGGAGGTCACACAGGCAGACGGCTTGGTACCAGACACCTGGCTAAGCAGAAGGTCGTGCTGAGGGGTTAATAGGCTCATAAAAGTCGCAGGAGAAAGCAGCTAGATATGGCCTACAAGGGGGCAGGGACCGGAGCTACAGGGCGGGTGGGGGGGGGGGGGGGGGGGCGGGGGGGTAGGGTGACCATGACACGTGAGCCCCCTTCATAGCCAGCGACACCGTCACTGCCTCCCCCACCCTCCCACCCCACCTCTCACTGTCAGGAAAAACACGATTATCACATTGATAACCACGCGAAAATGGACAGCCTCATCCAGTATTGATGCAGTTCTTCAACAGACTAGTTGAAGACTAGTGTCCGACTGGAGAGAAGAACACGGGGCAGACGTTATGCTTCACCAGCAGTGAGATCAATACGGCCAGCAAGCCAAGTCGCCGGGCACACGCACAGGTTATTTTGGGTGCAGGTGGACGGCGCACATGCATGACCTGGTCTAGTTCAGGGCCCCGTGCTGTGTGGGAGTAAAGCCTATAACCGTTTGTGACTACGAGGTGACTGCTGGCTCCAATTAGATTACTGTAATCAACAGCAGGCCAGAAGATTACAACCCTTCACAGCGGCCAAGTTCAGCCACTGCGCCTGCCATCCATTGTTCTAATCTTGACCTGGTGGTGCTTGATTTGTTTGTCAGGACCTAGGCACTGATGTTGGAGAGCTTAGTAGGACAACTACATTCAAGTCATGTGTAGTTCAAGTGTAAGTTGTCCCTAAAAGGGAAATTGTTTTGCAGCTAGGGTCACAATATATATACAGACAGACCACAAAACAACAACAACAACAACAAGTTGATGTCCAGTGCAAAAACAAGTGTTCCATAAGCAGATAAGTGATATTTATAGTTTAAGATGACAACGGCAGTAAGGAACAGAGGAGACCGTATAACGCTTGGCCCTCCTCCGACTCCCTAAAACGACACCCTGAGGGGTGCAGTTCACACTCATTAAAAAGGGGGTGACGCTGACAGTTAGGATGGAGCAATATAGCGCAATAAAAACCCATTATCATATGCTGTAGGCTGCTGCCCTGTGTGAGATGAGATAAGAGATGAAAACGCTCACAATATGAAGACTGAAACATTTCAAGGGAAGTTAAAAAGCACTTGGAATGCTTAAAGGTTAAATAATCAAGGTTTTTAGACAGTTAGGTTTTTAGACATTAGGGGTTTTACAAACATTTATTGATGTAAAAACAAAATTGACTTGGTGTGTTCATCAGATGACCTGACCTGGTCCTGGCAAGCGGAATCAGCTGTAAAAACTGCCATAAAGCACATTTACTTTGTCC
The DNA here is from genome assembly GCA_002895965.2 of Coryphaenoides rupestris. Taxonomy (NCBI): domain Eukaryota; kingdom Metazoa; phylum Chordata; class Actinopteri; order Gadiformes; family Macrouridae; genus Coryphaenoides; species Coryphaenoides rupestris. The sequence continues at coordinate 508,337 of PIJE02000001.1, forward strand.
GGAGACTCAAGAAGTTTGGCATGTCTGCAAAAGCCCTCACTAACTTTTACAGGTGCACCATGGAGAGCATCCTCTCTGGCTGCATTACTGCCTAATACAGCAGCTGCTCCGCTGCTGATCACAAGGCTCTCCCGAGGGTGGTGAAGACAGCGGAGTGCATCATCGGCTGCCATCTCCCAGCCGTGCAAAGCCTCTACCACACACAATGTCTTAGGAAAGCACGGAAAATCATTGAGGACCACAGCCACCCAGGCCATGGACTGTTCACACTGCTGCCATCTAGTAGATGTTACCGGAGCATCCAGGCAAGGACTACCAGTCTCAAAAACAGCTTTTTCTCACAGGCCGTCAGGCTTCTCAACCAGCAACACCAATCCCATTGATCATAGAATGGCCCAGTGTTATGAAGAAGATTTGACAATAAAATACTTAAACTTTCAGTGCATTTTCATTTTCAAAGAAAGATAATTGTTACAGAACATAACATCTAAAGATGTTATGTTCAGCGTTCGGTTGTACTAAAATACACTCCACCCTCTCATCACTTACGTCTGCTGGCTGCAAAAAAACAAGATGGCGACAGCCAAATGCTAAACTCAAGGCAATAGTCCACAAACCAATGGGTGACATCACAGTGACTATGTCCATTTCTTTATATAGAGGCCTATACAGTCTATGGTCAATGTCCTCCCACATTTCACGGACCATGTTCAGTGAGTGCCACCTCATCACTGAAATGTCTATGAGACAGTCGGGGAAGTACAGCAGTCTGGGATGAGACGTAACTGCTCAGCTCTGGGAGTGTCTCTTGATTAATAGTTAATTAAAATCGAAACAAAACACATTTGCTGCGTTTTGTTAAAGGGGCCCTATTATGCTGTCTGTGCATCTGGTTCTTTGTGAAAAGCCTGCAGAATGTTGATCAAGGTGAGCAAGGTGTACTACAGGGTTTGTAAAACCAGGCATATTGGTACATGTGCTCTGCCGTTAAAGGACCAAGATAAAGGCCTATGCCATTTTGTCATCAGTTCTGCTTTTCTCTAAACATGTTGTGTGTATAGTGGAGTCCAGTTTAGTAAAGCCTGTTATTGCCATGACTTTCTACAGTGTGTTTCGACACTATAATTACTAAACACAATTAGGTTTTGCTACGCTACGCTATACCAACCCTAAAGAGAGATTTTGATGTGGCTAATATATGCTAATTAATGTTTACCTTTCATCCATGTTGTCTGCTAATTTTTTCACTATTTCTAGGTTGCTTTACACAGGCATTCAATTCCTTTGATCAAACTGAGTCAGCAAGAACCTGAATATCTCATAAGTCACAGAAGTCATTTTGGCAGAGGTTGTCAACTGAATTAGCCTTCGTATGCCAGACTTTGGGGAATCCATGGTCCCTTAATAGTTCACAACTGATTCTATGACCGCTTCATGAACTGATAGAGCAGGATGAAAGTGGCACAAGGACACCCGTCCTGTTGCTACATCTAACAAACATGCCTCCCGTCATTAATACGATCACATTGATTTTCCTCTACTCTCATCAATTCTCCTGTACTCTGCTCACTTTTGTCAGTGCTAATTTTCGCCAGCCAGTCAATAGCATGTTTTTACTTTTCCTGTGCTAACACGACAGTATTTTGTAATCAAAGACATAACAGTAAAATACCAACTCCCCCCTTTCTACTGTTAACCTGTTTGGTTAGATCAAAGCTGTGTTTGACCAAACACTTGAATGTGAATGGTAATCATTGGAGTGCACATAACAGCTGGTATGTGTGCTCCACTGACATTTAATAGCAAAACAAGTAACAGTAAAACAAACCAATCACATCCCTGTATTTAGCATGGCACACGGATGATGCACAATGGGTCAAAATGGAGGCATCAGAATTGAGTTGCCATGTGTGCGTCAGGCGAGTAACCCAATCAAGTCTGCTAATTATCCCCAGGATCAACATTATCAGCTTCTGTGCTGGTGCGAGTCTCTATATGTCTAGAATAAATGTTTAAAGTAGATTGTAAAGTAGAATCTAAAAGCGAGGCTTGGGCTGACACATTCAACAACAACATTTCTCTCGGTGGTAACATAGCAACCTGAAGCGCAGCAGGCATGCAGCCCAAAACGCTGCTATCCTGGCGGCTGCTAACCAGCTCCAACCAGTTAGCTCTCTGGGCCTTCTTGGCCTCGGCCTGCTTCACTTGTGGCAGACCAGACTCAGACGGCTCTATTCAGCCACCAGACCCCCCCCCCCCCCCCACCCACCCACACACACACACACACACACACACACACACACTACTGTAGGCTTGCCCCCGGGCTGTGCTGCTGCTGCTGCTGCTGCTGGTTTTGTCGGGTCAGCCTGTGATTGGAGATGTTCTACTACACTGGGGGTGGGCTGGGCCGGAGCCCGGGCAGCACCGGGGTGGAAGCAGTGGAGTGTTGTGTGCGCCCCCAGTTGTGCTGTCTGTGCAGGGTTTTTGTTCTGGACTGACTGGCACCCACTGTAATTAACTCCCTGCATCCCCTCTGTATACTCACTCACCCAGACAAAGAGCAACGGGGGGGGGGGGGGGGGGGGGGGGAGAGGGAGTGGGAGCGGGAGAGAGAGGGAGGTTAGGGAGAGAGAGACACAGATGCATACAGTGGCATACAAAAGACAGACAGACAGCAACAAATACCCACCGGTTGCGAAACATGTCAGTAATAACCTTTTCCCCATGCACAGCCACCATGCACACACACACACACACACACATCACACACACACACATATACACACACACATACATGCAGACACACTCACACCCATGCACACAAACAGAGAAACCTTATACCCCCATAACTTTCCATGACAGATACAAACACATTTAGGGTGATAAACAGTGCTGATTGCGTCACAGTGATCGGCATGAGGGGGGGGGTAAACATTGTTGCCCTTTTAGACGTGGCTCAATTCACCGGAAAGAGGAGTGTCCGCTTATTGGGGCACTCTGGACCTGTATTAGCAACGCAGCCAGGGTGCATTAGAAAGGCTGGTGCCTCCCCCGGCCCCCGCGCCGTCTCTGGGTGGAAGTGGGAGAAGTGATGGACGTATTACCACCAGGCTGGAGGCCAGCAGCTTGCGCACCAGCCAAGTGTCTAGGTTATGATGGTCAACCATCCACAATGCTTCACCACCAACGATATGCCAGGCCTCAGTCAAGGCACCCAAGGCACCCACTCAACAGCTGGTGGCATAGTGTTAGTTTAATGATGTATGATTAATCATCATACAAGACAACGCAATGTCAATGGTCACCTGTACAGGCCGCTTCCTGGTTCCACGCATACAATGATTGCAATGATAATATGTCAACACACCACATATGTCACATATGTCCGGACAACAAGAGCCTTGTCAGCCACCGCAGCTCATTGATTGTTTAGTGGCAACACGTGTGGTGACACGCAGCGAAAGGGCAGCAGCATTTTTTGATTGACAACAGAGATCAGTTCATCGCGCAAATCTAACACTTGTTGCAGTCCTTTTTTAGCTTCCAGTAGGCCGATATTCTCTTCTTATCTGTGCAGAACGGACTTTAACAAGTGTGTGCTTCTGGCTGCCATAGTAACGCTGTCTGTATTTATATTTATAAAAATGTGTGGCTACAGCTGGGCCTCTTCTGTCTCCAGTGTACTCCCGCCATCACATCTGCGAATCCAAAGGATATCACCGGCGAGGCTGAAGTCAAGCAGAAGGGATTTCATTACGAATAACATTGCTGACAGCGTTTGATTCGTTTTTTAAGAGACCAGCATCAATATAGAAAAAAGGTAGTGGATATCAGCACTGAAGGTGTCTGCCAAATGGTTTTATACTGTGATTCTAAGACAATTATTATAAGAGCGCTTGTAAACACAATCTGACTGTTAAATGTGTCACTGAGGTTTGGAAACCTGTTTGACAGGTATGTATTAGAATGTTGCCATGATCATGCCAGTTTGTGTGCGCATGTTTTCATGTGTGCGCACGTGTGTGTGTGTGTGTGTGTGTCTGTGTGTGTATGTGTGTGTGTGTGTCTGAGTGTGTGTAATTTAGCATTAGCTCCATGGATGCTCTCCAGGAGGGCTGCCATGCTAATCCTCCGCTTGGCTCATAATTTTCTCTCGTTCTCTCTCTCTCTCTCTCTCTCTCTCTCTCTCGTTCTCTCTCTCTCGCCCTCACCCCCCATCTGTCTCCTCTCTTTCACACACTCCCCAGTCACTCTTTCCCTGCTGCTCATTTTATTCCATCCCTATGCTTCTGTGTTCGTGTGTGTGTGTGTGTGTGAGTGTGTGTGTGTGTGTGTGTCTGGTCTGCCTGCGTTCTCTCACAACATCCTCCCCCCTCAACGTCCTGCTCATTGCAAATAAACATTTATCAAGTTAGTCAAATAATGTTTACAAAGCCAAATTTCCTTTGCCGTGGTGTTTTTACTCTGTTGCAGCTCAACGTTTTCATACAAATGTTCCATTTGTATGAAATCAATAATAAGCATATTTTTTTATGGAATATTGTGTTAGCCCGGTGCAGTTGTTGGAAATCAAACTCGATATCCCACAAATACTACGAAGGGGGCGCTTACAAATAAAGTGTCTTTTAGTTTTGCCAGACTGATGGAGTACCACCATCTTGCTCTCCATCCAAGGCACATCAAGTTGTCCTTGGCGAGCGTCTTATTATCAGGGGAAGCCAACATTATGAACACAAGTCAAAGAAAGGGGAGGGGCCTCCTCTGCATGGAGCAGAGCTGTGTGGAACCCTCGGGAACAGGCAGAGAGTGTTTCCCATGGAGCCGATGCCTTTGATGGAAGTGTTCAAGCAGGAGGCTGGGGCTGCTCACATGGGAGACATGAGACAGAAACACAACACCATCACCAGGCTCACTGACTAGCTGGTTGTGAAAAGGTGTCAGAGGACAGTGTGGTGCATGGAGGTGTGTGCATGTGTGTGCATGTGTGCGTGTGTGTGTGTGTGTGTGTGTGTGTGTGTGTGTCAGGGCCTCAAACACAACCCAACACATGACAGAGTTTGTCTTCTCCACACACAATGCCTGCAGCGAGGGCTGCTGCTTCACCACCCTCACCACCACCACCACCACCAGCAGCAGCAGCAGCAGCAGCACCACCACACTATGCTCTCCATTGTGAGGTCAGCATTCAGAGGCATTTTCTCCCCGGCCTCCTCGAGTGTGTCTCCCACCACATGTTGAGCTCATGCTGGCTGACAATGTCCCCTATTGCTGCTCCTGCCAGCGAGTGAGGCGGCCCGCATTGAGAGTTCAGCAGAGCTCAGGCACAAAGTCTTCATTAACTGAGTGATTTAATCCCCCCCACAGAGGTGCAAACACATGGCAGACTGCTGGGAGGCGTGGAGCCATGTTATGACCATCACACAGACGTATTTTAAAACCTGAGCATCCTGGTCCTTGTTAAGGTGTGCCCTATCATCATAAATTATTGTTGTGTCAATACAATGTCCATCAATGCAATGTCCATCAATGCAATGTCCATCAATCAATTATGCAATGCGATGGATGACAGCCTGTCCCTCCCGCAGAGGGGGTTACCTTTGTTATCTATTGTCCCAGAATGTATGTGGAACTAGATGCTTTAAGAGCTTCCAGGCTTAATTTCTACATTAACCATTTGCACACCTTACTTTGACTCCAATATATGCAGTATTATGTACAGATCGTGTTAGTTGAAGCACAGATGAAAAGACACAAGGTTGTTTGGGAACCACTGTTCAAACATATATCCAGTGTATGTATATCTAGATGTGTATGTATATCTAGATGTGTATGTATATCCAGAAGTGTATGTATATCTAGCTGTGTATGTATATCAAGAAGTGCATGTATATCTAGATGTATATGTATATCGAGCTGTGTATCCAGAAGTGCATGTATATCTAGATATGTATGTATATCTAGCTGTGTATGTACAGTATATCCAGAAGTGTATGTATATCTAGATGTGTATGTATATCTAGATGTGTATGTATATCCAGAAGTGTATGGACAGTATATCTAGTATAACCAGTACACACTTCCTGGCCTCCAGCTGATGTTCACCTCACTGGTATAAACCTATTGAGGTGCGAGCAGTGTCACAGAAGGTCCTGGGCATCACACAAGGCTAGACCTATATCTTCGCACATGTAGGCCGAACCCATTCTATTATTTTACTGTTTAGGTTCTCCAGGAACATTGAAGGAGATTGGCTGCAGCAAAAAAGATTCCCATCTCCCAATAAAAGACACAAGAACTGACAGTTGACAAATGACAAGTATGAAATATAATGTTGTTCGGATTTCAAGCAAGCAAAAGATTCATTTAAATAATAATAATAACAATAATAATAATAATAATAATGGAAATACATTTAGGGAATGTCTGACATCTGGGTCCTATAATTAACCAGTGTTACACACGCATTTCAATCATGTAAGCTATTCTAAACCTAATAAACAGAAAGACAATAACTTTGCTAATGCTGTCAATTTTGGATGCTGCACTCGTCCTATTCAAAAATGTGAATGGGGAACAATCACCACTATAACTCACTGACATAATGTGAGGATGAAATGCTAGGATGTGACTAGACAAACCAGGTTCATGTTGTAAACAAAACCATCTGCTCTCTGTCAAATCTCTAATCATCATCAATGATTTCCATTCAGGCTAATTGGTACCTATTCAATGTTGGATTTTTGGACACTAACGTTCAACAAAGAGAAAAGCCTGTGTGAAGCCAGTCCTCAGAAACGGCCACAGTACCGTGTTCTCCCTCTGTGCTGCTGCCAGTCAATACAGCAGACATGGTTCGCCTTTCCACCCCACGCTTGCACCCCTCTTCAGCCTCACAGTACGAATAGCAAGCAGACAACAAGCAGAGCATTTCTCAGGAAGGAGAGCGCTCCCGGGACACTTCTAATGGGATTCACTTCAGAGGAACAACGCTGGCTTTGTAGAATTGGCTGCAGCATGTTGTCATTTGGTCTGAAATGAGCCTCTGCTGTCACAATCTTTCACTACAGGCACACTACAGGTGAAACCAAACACTGAGACATTCTGCATTCAATCTAGTGTTGATAAATGATGATTTCCTTGCTTTGTGAATGCAATATAAAGTATACGTAGTTTGTTCTTACCTGAAGTTCACACCAGGCCACCTCCACCCACGTCTCAGTGTCCAGCCCTTTATACACAGTTTTAAAGGCTCCTCTGCCCAGTTCAATGTCAAACTTGAGGAAGCGGCCTCCAGGAGAAGTTGCCACGGCCTTCATCTCGGCCTCCTCTTCCACCTCCCGGGCTCTCTCCCGGCTCTGAGAAGCTGCGGAGGCGGGCGGGTCCTTCCCGGGATTCTGCCGGCCGCTGGGCTCATGTCCCAGGGCGGCGTGGGCCGATGCGGCACTCTGTTCACCCTGGAGGCCGCCAGCGGCACCACCACCACCACCGCCGGCGAAGACTGAGTGTGAGGAGCGCTGCTCCAGCTGCGGGGCACTGTGAGGAGCGGCCGGGGGCTCATCCACCTCGTCCTCCTCCTCGCAGATCTCCACACTCTTCCTGAAGAAGCGCTTCTCCCGCCTCAGCCTGCCACCGGCACCCGCGGCCGCTGCTGGGGACGAGGGGTTGGAGTACGACACCGGTCGGATCCGGGCCTCCCCCTCGGCCTGGCGCCCACCCGCCGCTCCCACCTCCTCCCTCCTCTCCCGAGTGTTGAAGGTGGGGAAGTCAGAGGGGGTGCTGCGCGTTCTCTCCCGGCCAGCACCACCGCCCCCGCCGCCGCCCATCGCCTGCTCCCCTGTCTCCTCTTCCCCCTCGGACCTCCTCCGTCCATCAGGTTTCTCCGAGGAGTCCTCTGTGGCGGTGGGCTCTCCGGGGTCGGTCGCCATGGGAAACGGCTTTCCCAGCTCCCACCTAGCCTTCCTTAGTCCTCCGTCTCTGCCTCCAAACCCCGGCTCCTCGGCCAGTCCCCGTCTCTCTCTGTTTCTATGGTTACCCTCGGACCCGCCGCACAACGCCTGGCATTTCCCCTCACGCCTCAGGTGCCTCTGAGTGTCCTCCGCTCAGTCACGCCTTGACCTTCAGTTGTTTAACCGGCACACAGGATGAGAGTATGAGACTAAAGACGAGGGGGTATCCTCAGTCCCCCTCTCACCATGTCCCACCTTCCCTCTCCAGCAGGTGTACTCAGGAACAACCAAAATAAACGTGACCTCATTCAGTACTTCTCATGTGCAAACGCAGCACGCCAAAGAAATGTCTTCTGAGGGAATATCTGCCAGCTCCTGTCTTCTGCCTACAAAAGTGTCTTCAGGTAAACCCTGCAAGGCAAACAAAGACACATGCATGTTTAGCAGGCTGGCAGAGATTGTATTATATTATATTTATATATATTTGGCCTATTTATATCACATTGGCCTATTATATGATATATTATAAGTTGTTGTCATATCCATCTCCCGTGAGAGAAGAAACATTTTAAATTCCATCATCAAATACAATTGGGTCTCTATACATAACACATATATACATTACAAACATGTTGGTATGTGGGTGCCGTGCTAAAGGTTTGTATCTCGCAAATAAAAAACATCGGGTCTAAACCAGTGACGCCGAGATGGGATAAAATGTCAAAAAATGGTCTTGTTCCACAACGGTGATTAATTGGTGTTAATTCAAAATTGGTTGTGTGCACAGGATGCCCCAGAAGTGTCTATATATGGTAAATATCCTAACTCACTCACAAAGAGAGCAACCACTTCATCTGCTTACTAAAGCCAAACAAGGGCTAGATAGATAGATAGATAGATAGATAGATAGATAGATAGATAGATAGATAGATAGATATAGTTTTTTTTTTTTATTAAGGGGAAATTCTTTTCCACAGCACTGTACACCCACTTGACCCACATTACATGCGACAGGACACGACATACAAAACAACACACAATGACAGACAGTTGACTTTAGGGCTGAACAAAGCATCTATACAGAGCAGTCACATTGTCACTCGGTACCTCATTAGCGTGGTCTGTTATTTAGGGAGGCTATGGCTGTGGGGACCAGGCTCCTACCTAAGCGAGCCCTTCTGCACCTCATAGTTCTATACCTGCACCCGGATGGCAGTGGGATGAGGTGTAGATTGAGTGGGTGTGTAGTCCTGTTCTATTGAGGTTGCGATGCGAGCTATGGCCTTGTTATTTAGCTCTGTGAGGTTGGGTGTGGGGAGGCCTATTATTTTGGCAGCGGTATGGGTTATGTGTGTGAGTTTGGCTCGGTTAGTAGCTAAGTCTCTGTTTTGGGCTAAACCCGTATGTTTCAACAGCTAACCTGCTTACGGGTCACATGAGGCCTATTTAATGGTGTTGGCCGATGAAGCCGTCTTTATGGGTATCATGTGACTTGGTTGTACTCAATGGGACCATTAGTCAATACATTGCTGCATTCGGAATATGTGATCGGGACCATTAAATATGGATGGCGCACACGGGCCTGTTCAGCATGAATAATTCATCGGCAGAGGGATCGAGGCAGACCTTATGGAATTGAATGCCAAACATTGACAGGAAAGGGCTCATAACAATAAAGCGATCTTTGTAATTATCATCAGCGAGAGGCGTTGAAGCTGACAATGTAACACTTCTGATGTACCGGCGTCCAATTAGCGAGTTTAGACTAGATGGCCTTTCTCAGTGTTATGACACTCTTGGTCGGCTAAGACGATACCCTCAGGTATCCACTGACGGGGTTAGGACCCCATGTCAGTCAACCGTGTGTGTGTGCGTGTGTGCGTGCGTGTGGGCACGTGTGTGTGTGTGTGTGTGTGCGTGTGCATGCGTGCATGACGATAAGTCAAACCCTTCGGGTGACATCTTCACCTGTTATCTATAACTGTCAGTTTGTCCCTGGCCGTTAAATCATTGCTCCTTCAAACATCTGAAACATCCTGCAGGCTGCACACCGGAACAGCCCCAAACAGACTGCTACCTACCACTGACCAGCAGACAATATCACGGAAGCAATAGAGTGCAATGGAAGCGTTTAACGACGAGGCAACCGACCTTACCGGAACCAAGTGCTTATGCATGGCATGCCGACAGCAACAGCTCCAGTCAATAAATAGAACTTCCCCTTGCAAGCACAACGGTGCAATAAGTGAGAGTCCGGAGTCAACTACTCTTCCATGTGACTTTATAAACCAACACATGCCTTCCTTGAAGCTTTATGGCAGGGGTCTTCAACCTTTCCCGCCCAAGGACCTCTTGGTGGATTGAGGAACGGAACAGGGAACCCCTTTGTATAAATCCTCTCCCATAATAAGAGTTATAAGGAATTATTAACCAATATCAATATATCCAGCTTTGATGTTTCGTTAAAAGAGATGTAGCCATTATTAAAATCAATATATCACCCTGGTGAGTGGCGGTGTATATTCTTGAGAGGATGGAGGTTCCAGGGGCGTTTTTGACATGAAAACATTGGGGGGGCCTAAAGCCCAAAGGTATTGAGGGTGGGGGGGTCCACAAAACATCTGTGTTGTCTTAAAGCCCTCTTAACACATTTTGAGAGTGATTAAAATCATTGAACAATTGTACAAGCTTGCAGCCAAGCCTAGTTGATGAACCAGTAAATTATTTTTACTTTTTACTTTTACAACAACCTAACCTTTTAAGTTAACACAAAGGTCATCATGACAATATGATCCTCTCACATCCTCTGTTGGCTCTTTATCCTCTGGACTTCCTCTCTCTTTTTTTCCTTCCTCTCTATATTGTGTTAATCAGTCATATTGGACTTATTGGACTTTAGTACGTTAACTTTAATTTAGGTAGCCCATTATTAAAAAAAGCAGATAAGATTTGAATGTTTTTTCTGCTCACACAAGCTTGATCCATGTCAGCTTATGAGTTTGCAAGTTAATAACACACACACACACACACACACACACACGCACACGCACACGCACACACACACACACACACAACCACGGCCACACACATACACACTCACTCACTCTGTATGGAACTTTAATGTTCTTGTTATTCCACAAAAATGTGTTGGACGGACCCCCTGCAGTACCGCCACAGACCACCGCTAGAAGGCCGCTGCTGCAGGACACTCTGGCACATCGCCCTCCCCTAGTGTGCAACACTTAATGTCCGCTTCCTGTTTGTTCAACTTAGTTTGGCTGATAATTTGGCAACATCTCTGCTGGTGGTCAGTGTCTGTAGCAACGCATTGAATCCTTCTATCTGTAAAACGCAGCACAGCATGGGTGTGGCGTCAGATTAAGCTACATGTGTGTTGCTATGGTTGCAACTAATGGTGCATGTTCGGGTAAATGTTGCTTGCTCAGCTAATATAGTGCAAATGATCGAGAAAGACAACAAAAGATTTAAAGTAGTACAATACAACCCAGGTAAGCCCATGGTGGGGTTGACCATGTTGTCTGATCATGTTTCATTGAAGAACAGCTCATGTTGGGACGCTGTTTTGACAGTGATCAGAAATCAGGAGGCAGCATCAATCAAGCTGAGATATTTAAAGAGGATAATGATAATACTGTGTGGCTCCAAGTGCAGATGGATGAGCTTCTACAGGTGCACTATACAGCGTAGAGACAGAGAATCAGCACAAACTAAGCCTCTCCACTGCCTCGTGCTGTGTTAATGTATCTTCATCATGCACTATGAGAGCTATTCAAAGTTAATATTGAACCCCAATCTCATCCTCGGTATGGTCACATGCAGCCTTAAGGCCACAATGTGCTTGCTCAGCACCCCCCACACACACACACACACACACACACACACAGTCAGACACAGACACCCACACCCACACACACACACAGTAGTCATTAGCGTTGTCAACGCAGCTCACGTCAGTCAGGCGCGCTCTCGTCTCCCGATGGGTGAACGTGACAGATGAAGATGCCAACAGCCGTCACTCAAATTAAAGAAACAATAGGTTGATATGAGAGGCGGCTGCTCAGGGAGTGGTCCGAGTGTGAAATATTCACTTCCAGTCTGGTCGCATTCCACAATCTAGTTCCAAAGTCACACTCTCTCCCAGACATCCAGAGGTGAGCGGTGTCTCACGTCAAGGCGTAGACCCTCCTCGTCAAAATAGAGACAGGCCCCGAGTGGAGCACCGCGGTCTAGAAATGCACACAAGCTAATTGCGCCGTGTTGCGTTACAGTCGACGGACTGAGTGCATCTGAAATTTAGCCGCTTTGTCGTCACGCGTACAGCTAATGAGGGGAATGCAACGAGGCCCAGGCGTCTAGCTAGGGAACCCTGGTGGGTGGACACAGTGGACACAGGGAGGTTAAGGTTAACAGGATGTCAGGAGATGGGCGGGAAATAACAGGCGATACAGAGAGGGTCCATCTCCTTTTATACGGGAGCTTATTGGCGTGTCCCCCAGGGTAAGGAGTTCCCATGAAAGCCACATACCGGACAGAGTTATCACAGTACATCAAACACATTCAGCTCCATGGCTTCTCTCTCACCAGCCCTGCGCCTCTCTCTCTCTCTCTCTCTATCTCTCTCTCTCTCTCTCTCCTCTCTCTCTCTCTCTCTCTCTCTCTCTCTCTCTCTCTCTCTCTCTCTCTCTCTCTCTCTCTCTCTCTCTCTCTCTCTCTCTCTCTCTCTCTCTCTCTCTCTCTCTCTCTCTCTCTCTCGTACATATGCAAACATGCAAATATATATCAGTCAGCAGATATACACACTCACACATACACACACACACACACACCAGACAGCATTCCACCAACCCACCAGACACACTTCCTCTATCTCTTCTATCTCACGCTCACACAGACAAGTCCTAAACACACTCAAACCGCACATCTAATTTCAATGGAAGAATGTCGGAGTGAATTTCCTGACAACGGTCGTGTGGGCCTTAACTGCAGCAGCAGCAGCCACTGTGCATGTAACGAACACCATGAAATGTACAGCTTCAGAACCATGACTTGCTTTGTTTTGGGCCAGCGTGGGAGAACATAAAAGCAGCCTGTAACACAACCGAGATTGTGATTGCATGTCACAATCATTGTCCATTCATTCCTCTGTCTCGCAGGAGCACATGATAAGCGTAACATCTGAGGCTCTGTGTTGCCCGACGGGCCCGTGTACGGGACAGCCGTCGCCCCGCGTTACGCTGAACACCTGCAGCCAGCCTGGAGGCCCGCTTCAGCCTAACTGCTTCTGAAATGAGCAGAGGAAATGAAAAACACTTTGTTCCACCTGTTGCCAAACGCTGTCATGTGTCATGTTCTCTCGTCAAATCAAGACATCCGAGAACTTCCTCCGCCTCCTGCGGAAATTTATTCATTCAAATATGAGGGTGGGCGGGGGGGTGGGGGTGGGGGTCAGGAGTTCAGCACGGCCCTGGAGACGATATGATGGTATGGAGCCTTCTGTCACTGCAGAGGCCTGGGATATGCACATTGCCACACACACACACACACACTACTGCACACACAAGCACACACTACTGCACACGCACACACACATTCACCATTTCCTCCCTCATAAAGTCCCTCTAAACATAACAAATAGCCCCCCACACACACCTCCCCACCGACCAGCTCCACCACCTCCACCAGCTCCACTTCTTTTCATGCCGCTCACTTCATGGGCACCACCCATACACACATTAATCCCTGGGACCAAACAGACTCTGTAGAGTTACACAGCCAGACAAAAGAGTTGGGGACTGTGTGTGTGTGTGTGTGTGTGTGTGTGTGTGTGTGTGTGTGTGTGTGTGTGTGTGTGTGTGTGTATGTACAGTATGTATGTATGTATGTATGTGTGTGTGTGCGTGCGTGTGCATGCATGTGTGTGTATTTGGGGGTAATGTGCACGTGCATGCAGGCAGACAGACAGGGCTGCATTATAGTGGAGGTGGGGGGAGACAGATTAAAAGTGAGGCCTGTATAAAAAGTATGGGGTGGCTCAGGCAGTGTTTTATCTGGATGGAGCGAGCTGACACTCAGGTTCAAACCACAGAGAGAGAAAAGAGAGAGAGGGGGAGAGAGAGGGGGTGGAGAGAGAGTGAGAGAGGGGCAGAGCGAGAGAGATAGAGATAGAGAGGGCGAGAGAGGGAGAGCCAGTTGGTGGGGGGGGGGGGGGGGGGGGGGGGAGGGTCTGGTGGGGAGGGGCTACATGAAGGGGTGGGAAAACCGTGTGTGAAAGGGAACAAGAGGGAGATAAAAACGAGGGGGCTGGTGTAGACAAAAAGCGAGTCGGAGGGATTTCGCCTGATCAAATATGTGCCAGTGAGTGGAGGTGTGAATGAAAGCAGTGACTATAGCTAAATTTCAGCCTGAACAAAAAACAACTGTGGTTTTAGACCGGGCGTGGGGGGCGGGCAGGGGGATGAGAGGCGGGAAGAGAATGGTTTCAGATTTGAGTGGCTTGTGGACACATGGCATGAGGGACCGCTGGGCTGGGGAAGGTACGGCCCGGCGCTGCTAATGGAAACGCAACAGTATGAGTGAAACTGGAGAGTTCTGGCAATCTTCCACCTCTGATAAAAGGCATTAATTTGGTCTACCTTGTAGCCACATTAGGCTAAGGCTGCTAGGTCAATGCCGATTCACAACAATTAGAGCAGCAGAAGATAGGATTTTACTTCCCAAAATTTAATACGGAATCAATATTGGAATGGTTATCATCAGAAAAGGTTTAATAGCCCAAATGTACTATCATTTTCCAATTTAGGTCCAAGATTTTCAGAGATATTTTCCATTACATTTTTCCACTTCACAATAATAGCGCAACAGAACATGATTCAAGATGCTCAACAACCAGCAGAGCATGCGTTAAAATTCCATGGCCATGCCGCTAGTGATATTCACCATCATAATATTGATCAAAACAAACGCTGTGTGATTGCAATATGACCTGCCTCAGACCTTCGTAACACCTGCGTACAGACCAGTAGGCACCGGGACGGGAGCGCTCACACTTATGATTAATGCAGCCTTTGCGGTTAGCCGCTGGTTCCACCAATCAGCAACACTCCCATGGGCTTCCACTAAGCCACGAAGGAGACATAAGTAATGCAGCAATAAGGAACTAGGCTATAATAAAAACACACAGAGGGTAAACACATACTGATTGTTGTTAGGATTGCATCAGTGTCAGTGCAGAAGGCTCTGCTTTCCTGAAATTAGTTCCATTTTGCATATTATGTTTGCCAATGTGCGGTCTATGTGTTATGTTACAACAATATTGTGGACAACATGAAGATAACACAAAAGGTGAAAAAAAGCTAATATGTATGTAGCTATAACCCATGAACGTTACATTGAGTTCACAGAGTCAGGTATCACATCCTGAACTTGCAGCTTCTAGACAGTATTTAAGAACTGGAGGGGAGGACAAAAAGGTTAACACATAAAAGACTGATCTCTTCTTCCATTTGGGCCAACACTAAGGGCTGGAAACACAAGTAGGCACTCTCTTGCCTGATCCAGGTCAAGCATGGAAGAGGGGGCTGTAGGTAGACCAGAGGAGCGATGAAGGAATAGGAGCAGGTAGTAGAGGGAGCGTTCGCCTATCTAGATAGCAGAGGACCATTTCACTCCATTCATCCGCAGCTAATCCAGGTGCAATGGAGCCTTTAATCAAACAATAATGAATTAGGATTACACAATGCTGAAGTGGTTTACTAGCCTTGAAGCTAACAATAACAGCTGAGCCTCTTTTACTGCCATACAAGCTGAGCAAATCACCTCTGAGCTCTTATAGCTAATAGTGATTAATAAAGTCTGATGGAGAATTCCATGTTACTATTCGCTTCATGTCAGCCATTTAGAGGATGGATCAGCCTCCTGAACTGGATGTAGAGATCAATGGATGGAATCATCTTTTAGTAAGCTACGCAAGGGTCAAATACACATAGGCCTACAGACATACTGAAAGGTTTGTTAGTTGTTCATATTTAAATGAATAAGAGAACATTGACGGAACTGCCAATAACTGATTGTCATAAATATGGCCATTCATTGACCATGTTCATATATATCGGCTATATATATTTATTTATTTTTTCAGTACCGACACTGTGCTCCATGTGCGCAGGCGCTGTAGTCACTGGATAACTGGTTACTTACTTTAAAAACGTCAAGCGGTGACAGAAGAAAATGTACCTGCAGCACCAGAGCACGAAAAATAAACTAAACTAACGAGACAAACACAAATAGCCGCTAAACCGGTTGCCTTGCAGGTCAATATTCACTTTGACACAAAGCTGTAAATTCCATGTTTATAGGCCATATCTGTCATCCCGCCCCTCTGCGCATGATACACAACACAGGTTACTCTAATCACACCCAAATAAACAAAGAGCCGAACAAAATGAATGTTATGTGATCAATAGTTTTACGGTATCGAACGAGAGAGAATAGAGACCTATACGTGTATTTGCTGACGGCGATGGTAACGAATATATAAGTGTCCTATATGTGCGACGGATCAATAACATTGGTTTCGTTGGAATTGGACAACAATGCCAAGCAAGTGGCTCTTAACATGACAGCTGTGAATAGAAATAAAAATAATCACCATAACTCACCGTGATGTAACATCTCGTCGGTGATTTATTACAGCAGCTCAGCCCAGACGGAGAACTCACCGAGACCTACATATTATTTCGTTAGATAAGCGCCGTAAGAGCATTACAGCAAAACACAAAATGTACAGATGGTCTTGCGTACAATTATTTTTGACATTATATAATTTACACTATAACAAAACACGCATTTCGGTCTCCAGTGTGGTACGTTTTATGGGCTTCTCGTGGTGCAGTCGCGGTGAAAATCCTCCACTCGGTCTGCGCTCCGGTTCAGATGCTGCTGCTGCTGCCGCCAGCGGGGGCTTTGATGTATTGTCCTCCGGTTCGTCCATACGGAGACTCAAATGTGCTCACATACACATACTAGATTAAAAAAAAATTATGTAGGCAATTTACATTATAATGACACACACACACACGGCGTGTTTCGAGTTAAAGAGCTTTGCATGCGCTCGCTGTTGCCGCGTCGCCCTCTTTCTGTGGCATACACTTGCCGCGGGGTAGACTAGACACACGCCACGTGTAATGGCGCCGTGCTTCCACCAGGGGGCGGCGGTACGGCGTGTTTACAAGACTAAACCACATGAACGCTTTTCACACACACTTTGAATCTATACGGAATGTGAATAAACAAAAAAAAGCGACACACACGCACGCCATCTTGTGGGATCTATAGAGAAGTGTGGAAAAGTACGATTACATTTTAGATTTATTTTGACACTAGCTTACATTGAATATCAGCACCTGAACAGACAAGTTCAGCTACAGCAAACAAACCAGCACACCAATGGTGACCAAACACAAAATTGGGATAACCAGATGTCTGATACATACATACAAACTCAAAAATGAGAAAAGTTGCCACAATAAAATACATAAATTATATTCAGAAGGTGGGCTTGCAAGAAAAAAACAACAAGTGTAAACTTGGGCATAGATTCCAAAAATTAACCCAAAACAGTTTCCAAAAATGAAAAAAATGCTTATGAACATCAACAAGTATGGGCACACTGATGACTCTTCGTTATAATATGCATATTAAATGTCTTAAGTTGTACATCTACAGTATTCCTTTCACTGATCGAGTATTAATAGCTGCAAATAAATGTCACGCAAGAGTTAGTTTTGTCAATGGATAAACAACTGACAGCAGTGGTAGCCTTGCATAGGGACTTCACGGTTTCTGCCTACTATGGAGAAACACTGCACACCCTTGTCTCATTGTGTTTTGGTCCTGAAACATCTAAAACTTCCCCATCACCACATTTTGTATTCTAATAATTTTTTACTAGACTTTACTAACTACATTTTGCACAAGGTTGCAGAGCCACTAATCTTTGAATCCTTGACATTTAACTCCACCAAGAGGCATCCAACGTCGAGTGTCCTTTGCGGTCAAAGCTACAACATAGAAGTTGGTCTGAGCGGGCGATGGCTGAAAAACCCAAGGCCGGTAATGTCCATCAGGCACAGTTCACAGTGAAAGCTCCAGGGTTCATTGGTAGCACTTGAGCGGCTTCTGCAGGCGTTCTTCGTACTGGAGTGGTCCAAACAAGAGGAGGACAGCAGCTAGCTCTCCAGGGGGGCGCGCAAGGGGATGCAGCCGTCCATCTCTAGAGACTCAGGCCAGCCCTCGTACTTGTTACTGCCCTTACTGTTCTTCATACGCTGGGGGAGAACAAAAGACAACTGTAACACCCACACACACCATAACTGCTCTAGCTTGGCCTCCTTTGTTACAAAGACAGCAATTGGCTTTTGCCTTTAAAAGTTAAGCGTCCATCAATAGGTAGGCATAACAGTTCTATGGTAGAGTATTCCAAATACTACCACTATTGCAAATACAATTCCGAAGAATCCATAATTTAAAGACGCTTTTTCACTTGAATAAGCAAGTTTTATTCTTCACGTCTTTAAGCATCAGCATAATACATTAGCAACAAAGGAAAAATGCCCCCCCACTCCCAAGTAAAATGGGTAATGACCATGTACCTGCTCAAAGGGACTTTTATTCTCGATACCCTTGGCGCCGACGAACACCCAGCTGTCTCTAAAGGCCAGCTCCTTCACTGCCGTGCTGCCCAGCTCTTCAAACAGTCGCCGGGCTTCATCGTTCATCCTGCAAGTGGAGGAATGAACAGGCGTTAACATTGACAGTTCACTAAAGTCAATGCACACTGCAGACAGTACAACACCTGTTGGACACAAGCTTGGGGACCAAGTTGGAACCAACCAATTCTCATTATTCCAGGAGCTCTGCAGGGATCGAGGCAGGGACTTTTGTGTAGCATGGATAGATACTGAGAACTTTATATTAAAACAGTGGCATTTATTTAGAAAGGAGCTTAGGAAATTAGCGTCTGAACCCGATAATGTGCCTTAATTATTTGAACAGTGCATTTGTTTTTTCATCATGATGTTCTACGGCAACAACAATTCTGCCTTCATTTGTTAACGGCGAACATTTATGTTTAAGTCAACTATGACAATAACTACCAACTGGCTGTGCATGAAGCTTGGATTGGATAGTGACTAATCAGATTCTAGATTAATCCGAGTTTAGATTAACGCCTAAAGTCTGATGGCAGACGAGCTCAGCTTCACTTTGTTTTGCTTCAAATTAGATATGTTCCTGGGACAGATCCACAAACATGATATGGCTGACCAGCGATTAGAAGAGTAAACAAACAAAATGTTCCAAGTCTCGATTATGCTTCCATGATACCGAATATCCAAAGAAAACTAATTATTTCTACATAAAAAAAAAAACCAAAAAAAAAAACAGGGACATGAAACCAGACTTCACTCTCGCTTTAGAAGAGCTAACAATCTGGCGTAAGAGACTATGCCAAGGAAGTGTGCAGATTGCAAGACTCTTCTACGGCGCCATCACCGTGGTGCTGCCACAGCTCATTGTACTGGAGGTCTAAATAATGCATTTGTGAAAATAGTCTTCTAAAACCTCCATCTTGCCACTCTCAAATGAGTTTCTCTGAGTCCAGACTAATAACACAACAGTCCCTGCTAAACTCCAACCCTTGCAAGTTTAAAGAGCAGGCCCTCTAGTCTCCCCCAGAAGTTTTGCTATAGCATTGTCAAACCTCTGGATCTGGGATTATGCATTTGATAACATGCCGTTTTATCCATTTGACATGAGCAGCACTTCTAGATCTAAAAGAGCATTGCATAACAATAACACATTGAGAGCAGGGCCCTGGTCTGTATGTGACAAATACAATTCTTGAACGTATGTATATTTGGGTATCGTTGGGTTACCATGGAGGCTCACGCTGTGAATCCAATGCAAACTTAGTACATAGCAGGTTACCTCCTACTTATTTCCATCATTGCCAACTTGTTTTGCTGTCCGCATATCTTAGCCTGTATTTCTCAGACTTACTGTAAATTTGTTATTTTATTACTCTATTGTTTATTTCTGTTGATTATTGTATTGCTATGAAACTTCTGGCACAAGAATTTCCATCGGGATCAATAAAGTTTTATCTTATCTCATTGGATTAGATAATGGCAGCGAACAACTTTATAATGCCGTATCCAAACTATTTTATTCTAAGGTGGATCGCTTTTCCGCGTTAGCACTTAACCTTAATCAACTTAAGGTGACTCGTTTAAATTAAAGTAATAGGCAATGTACCTGCACTTAATGTGTACTTAATGTCTTAACCCTTGACCAATATAAAACTTTGATCACAAAAAAAGATGCCTTAACCCCACAAGAATATAATACATTTGTTATAGGCTTCAAATAGTCTCACAAAGCCTTTCCATGGTGACAGTGCAAATTAATATCAGCGGCCAATGGCGGTAGGGCACAAAATTAACTTTTGACTCACTAGCAAAAACATTTTTTTGCATCCACCGAAATGCAAAGATGTAGACTTTTTAATTGATAGCACAATGAACCGTTATGTTGTATTGTCTTATTACAAGCAACAGCACAATGAACAAGCTCTCACATGCTGAAGGATTGAACTCTGAAGCTGAACACACACACTGTAAACTGCGCTTGGAGAAGCATCAATGAAATGTCAATGATTTCAGTCCATTTCACAGTAAAGAAACCACAATCCACCAGAAAAGATTTTTTACAGTTTGTGCAAACAGTGACTCACTTGCCTGCAATAATGAGTAAGCGTATCGATACAATAGATCTAAATAACCATGTTATTATTATTATTATTATTATTATGTCTATTTAAATCTAAATCTCAATTTAGATTTAAACATCCAAAGCTGGACAACTCATAACAGTTCAACTGGTGCGATGCAAACAACCTGACGTGCCAGATGGTTTGCTACACAGTGCCATCCTTAGACACCGTTAGAAAGAGGGGCCGGCACTCAATACTTGTGTGGGTAATTGATTGAATGATCGATGTGTCCATCACCACGCCCGTAGCGACCAATAGATTCTCATACAACGCAGATTGGTCTGAACCGCTGTGCTTCAGCCACAAGCAGGTAACTTGAAGCCTGGCTGGCGAGATGGATTCTCACATGAATGTGATGTTGAGAATCCAGCTGCCTCACAAGGCACGCAAACACATTCACCCAACAACCAGCCAAGTGGGATACAGCCCATATTCACCCAACAATTAAACAGGCGCAAATATATCTCGCTACAGGAATTATTTGCAGTCGCACAAATGCTCCCAATATTTTTGAGGTTGTACAGATTACATTTCGGGAGAGCAGACCAAAACAGGTCGCAATTTCGAGCCCAGCACAGCGGCTTGGTTGGAAGGCCATGATTGACACAATTTCAGGATGCGATAGATTGTGAATGTGTATTTTGAATGTGCATTCTTCTGGTTCAACCTGTGAAGTTGGTGGCTGGTTTAAGCAGCCTCGCCTGGTACGGGTAGGAGACTGGGGCTGCACACCTGTGATTCAATGGCTAATCAATGCACACACACACACGCACACACGCTCCATCTACAAACCGGTTCATTCAACTTCTACTCGTGTCCTGTTCATCGGAGGAGCCTGTATGCTAGCGTGTACCAAGAGCAATTCAATTGCCACAGAAACCTAATTCTGGAACAGATTATTCTTCCATAATGTTATTTCTCTCCTCCACGTCCCTTTAGAGTTCTGGTTTAAAGCGAACATAACCCAATACTTGAGGCAGCGTACAGGTTTCCCCAAGCCAGGACGTAGTGCCTTCTCGTGGGACATGCCAACTAGCGAGCACTCCATAGCGGCGGGGGGAGGGGCAGAGGCAGAGTGAGAATCATGGACTTACTTAGTGGCAGCATCGTCGAAGGACGCCACAAACACAAGAGTTCCCTCGTGGAGCGGTCGGAGGAATTTCAGCAAGTCATTGACATCTGAAAACAGAACGTGTAAAGACAGTAGCCATGAGCACCGGGGGTGTATGTGTTCCCATGGTGGCCATGTGTTTGTATGCATTGAATGAGGTCAAAGTTTTAAATACCTCCCGCCCACATGTCAAAAGCCTTTGTTTCTAGGAGCTCTCCATTCACACCTGCAAAACAGAAATTAAGGAAAAATAAAGCAAATTAAGAAAAGATTTGAGCAGAAATTAAAACCTAAACGTGGATGGACAAAGTCTTACCATTTACTAAAGCTATATTAATGCCCCGGCCCACGTTGTCCTTCAAGCTGCTCACCAACCTGTGAGAGACACATTAGCGGCCAGCAGAGGGCCAAGCCAAGTTAAGACACCAATGCCCAGTGACAGGCACATGGAAAATTAAGGGCCAGGAGGACTAGAGACAAGGAAGCAAAGGATGGAGGTGAGGTTCAAACAAAACAGGAAAAAACACTGTTTGAATACTTGCATTCAGCTCCCCAGAAAGATGTGAGGCCTGGTTAAGGCAGCACAGAGAAAAAGAAAAAGGGATGGGAGAAATAAAGATCCAAAGTGGACAGCGGGAGACATAGGCAGACAAACACACACAAAAGAGGTCAAGGAGGATACACATGGATTCTCACATCTTGTCTTCCAGGCAGACTTTGGGTCCTATCACATTGGCAGCGCCTGACACCACACGGAAGGCCAGGTGCTTCGGAGGACATGGGGCCGACAGGCCACATTTATACCTCCGAGGACGCGGCTCTGATAAAGAAAACAATACATTAGTATGGTAATACTACTTTACATATTTTGTACGCGGACATGGTCATTGTTATTATACTGACCAGCGGTTGGCTCCTCACTTGCGCCTGAAAAGAAGTGAGGAAGAAGAGAACAACAGACAGGGTTTGGACCAACATAAAACCACGCATATACGACATGTAGCTTATTTGTTGTCAGGTTGATTTTGTTTACCCGTAAAGAAATGTCGCACTGATGAGCCCCCTTCACCTCCAAACATAGTGCTGGCCAAGAACCAGCTGAGCCCCACCAGCAGCAGCGCTGCTACTCCTCGTAGTGGCCCTGTCACAAAGGTGCACATCAACCGTCAAGAACGTGTCGGCCAACAGTTTGAACTGAATACGATATTACCAGGATTACAGTGACCACTAACCCGCTAATCTCATGATTGACTCGCACACAGGCCTGCAAAAAGTAGATAAGAGAGGACAGCATTAACCCGCCAAGCAGCATGGTTACGTCAAGAGGACGCTCACCAAGGCGGCGTTGATTGGAAACAGAGCACCAATTTCACGAATGACAATGTCAAGGCTATCGTCAAGTGCAATAGCGGCCCAAAAAAATACACTACAATGTATGAGCGACACAATTGTGTGATGGTTAAAGACGCCGAATGACTCGCCTTGGAAAAAAAGGCTACGAAGAGCTGTTGCTCTGCCACCTGGGAGTTGATTCCCTCGTCGTTCTCTCATCGAGGCATCGCTGGTGCGAATCAACTACAGGCTGAAAGGTGAAATATCCCGAGACATTTCTGGCTTGTCGATGTTTAGCCTAACCTATACGTCGAACTACATTAACATGTACTTGGGAGAAACATGGTAAATCGGCGTGGTAAACCCATAGAGCAATATCTTCCGGAACACTAATGCAGCCCAGCTTGTGGAGCCCAAACATCAACGATGGGAAGAAGTCACTGAGTCTGCGCATAAATACGGCTGGAACGTGTATTTAAATATTACTTAAAAATAAAATAAAATAAAATACTGACAATATACTGTGATAGTGGTGCTGGACACACTCATATCACTTTCAATCTAAATTTTAAAATGATAAATAATTGCAGGATTGCGACACTTGCGTAGCGACGTGCCGCTTCGTGGTGCGCTCTAGTTGTGCACGGAAGTCCTGCTCAGAATCCAAGATGGCTGCTCCTACTGCTGTGCTCTCCATGTCCAAGATCATGAAACCACTCTGGGCTGGACGAGTGGGGAACACGTTTAAAGTAAGACGATGCACAATGTTACTCATGCTCCACTTCCAGAGCTGAGCTGAGATATTTTAAACCAAATACATGCATCTGGACACAAGGTCATCAGTGTTAGTTAGCTGTAGCGCGATGTGCTGTATAGCTGCCATGTAGCGTAGTGCTTAATAACAGACGTGTAGAGACGTTTAATAGCAAAGTGTTGTGGTTACAGTCGTCTCTTCTTCCCTTCTTATCATGTTGTAATGTTATTATGTGTTTTAGGTACTTGGACCGACGCTGACAAGCTGTCGAGAGAGGTCCTCGGTTACTGTGAGTGTCTCAGATAACCTCTAATCACAGCCAGAGGTGGCAAAAGTATCCACATCCTTTACTTAAGTAGAAGTACAGATACTTGTGTGAAAAACGACTCTGGTAAAAGTTGAAGTAGCCTACTGATTAAAATTCTTTACTCGAGTAAAAAGTGAAAAGTACAGGCTCTGAAATGTACTCAAAGTACAAAAGTAAGAAATAGCCATTTTAATTATTAATATATTGAAAATAATCAACTTAACGTGGACCAATATTAACGTGAGGTTCCAATGCAGAACATCAGCTTTCAATGCCAGCAACAGAACTGGAAACTTTTAGACTCTTTTGTCATAGTATGATGTCTACTAAGACATTATACATAATAGTTGTAACACGCACACACACACACACACACACACACACACACACACACACACACACACACACACACACAAACAATGTTACACAAGACACCTAGGTGTGGGTGGGTGGTGGGGGTGTACTCCTTACATTTGAAAATGTAAGGAGTAGAAAGTACAGATATTCGTGTTTAAATGTAGGGAGTAAAAGTAAAAAGTTGTCAAAAAAATAAATACTCAAGTAAAGTACAGATACCTGAAAAATCTACTTAAGTACAGTAATGAGCACGGCAGTGTACATGACAACATGCTGTAGCCTATGTGCTTTTAATCCATCCCAGAGTCTCTTTAAACATTTTAGCCACTTCATTTTAATTAACCACGGTCTAATGTTGAATCTGTTATTTGCAGTGGTGGAACAAGTACATTACTAATGTACTGCACTCAAGTACAATCTAAGGTACCCAATAAAAAAACAAATACATGCGAATTAGCTTCACATTTACCGGCTGCAACATTAAAGCATGAGAGCATCAATAATTATAGTCAAATAAAATAACGTATATTATTCGGAAATTGGCTACTCTGCAACCTACTGTAAGTGTTTGTAATTTTGGCACTTTACGTAGGCCTATAATTTGATGCCAATACTTTTTAAGTAGCATTTGCCAGGCTTTTACTTACTTATTCCTACAGTGTGCAGTGTATTGCTGCAGTGTAATTTCTGCAGTCTAACCTTGGTATTGGGTTATTTTCTTCAAATTGTAAAAGTTCTGAGCACTTCTTCCACCATTGGTTATTCGAAGTACCCACTGTGTGTCCTCCTAAAAAAACACACGTATACTTTGTTCATACAAACCTTTACATTCCCCTATGGTGCTGCACTCAAACCATGGAGGTAAACAACTAAAGATATATAAAGATGAGGCGACACAAGAAGTGGATTTAAATGTTTGTTCTACAGCATATCAACAATGTTTCAGTGTGTTTTTCACAAGGACACATGCGTATGAGTACAGTGGGCACTTTCATCTCGCCGGTTACACATTAGAAAGTCCGCTGTGGGGCCTGAGTGTGACTTACTATGTGTACTGTTCATACATGCTGATACAGACCACACCTCTGACAAATCTAGTAATGCTTCCTATTAACCTACCTAACCTCATCATGTATTGTCTATACGGGGATGTAGGCCTACTTAGTTTGGTTCTGTTTGGGAGCTGAGGAGGAGGTACCCTACATCTATCAAATAGTCTAACCTTGCAAACGTATTCCTTTCCATCTACCATGGCTCTCAAATAAACTAACTATTACTTTGTTTTTCCTACTGCCGATCTTCAATAAACAGAGAGAGAACATAGTAAGTATTAATTTCTGGGGTGCCAGTCTACATGACCATACTTCCTTTTCATCCTTTCAATCACTATATTTCTGTCTATTTCGCTGTATGTTTCTCTTAAATACTCAAATCATTAAAGGCTTAAACTAGTGGATAACGTGAGATCTGTCACTGTGTTAGCCACCTCCGGCAAAATATGGAGGCAGACACACGGTCACCCTCATACCTGGAGATGGTATTGGACCAGAGCTCCTAAACCATGTCAGAGAAGTATTCAGGTATAACATTTTTTTGTCTGCTGTGTAAATTCAATCTTTGTAGTGTTAAATGTGCTTGGGTGAAATTCAAGTTGACCGGAGATCGTCGTTGTTGTGTTTTGCTGTCACAGGTTCAGCTGTGTGCCCGTGGACTTTGAGGTGGTGCACGTCAACTCCTCCTTGACCACTGAAGATGACATCAATAATGCCATCACTGCCATCCGCCGTAATGGAGTGGCCCTTAAAGGTAAGAGAATGTGAATACAGATGTAGTACAGAAGTATACACATGTTTTAACATTACATTCAATGTGCGTAGCCTGTGTCACATTTCTGTTTCCCTATCCTGTCAGGTAACATAGAGACTAACCATGTCATGCCACCCTCGGTCAAATCCAGAAATAATCTGCTTCGGTGAGTGGTCGATACATAGGAGAAAAGCTTTTGTTGTCAAACCTAGTATTGTTTAGAGCTTTTTTTTTTTGTAGTCTTGGTCTTTCTCTATTTCCTTCTCAATCTGTCTCTTGTCATGCATTTCCACAGCACCAGTCTGGATCTGTATGCCAATGTGATGCACTGCCAATCACTCCCAGGTGTCCAGACCCGACACAAAGGCATTGACATCCTTATCGTCAGGGAGAACACAGAGGGTGAATACAGCAGCCTGGAGCACGAGGTCAGCCACACACACACACGAACACACGAACACACACACACACACACACACACACACACACACACGAACACACACGAACACGAACGATTCCTTTGTCCAATTCACACAGTGAAAGTGTGTGCATTTCCCTAAACCCATCTTTCTCTTTTTTGTCTATTTATATCTCTTCCACTGACATCTGTACATTATAAGAAGATTTATGTCTTTATTTTCTTGTTAAGTTAATAATTGTTTTACTGAAGGTAAGATGATAATTAAAAGGGATTTGCTAAATGGTTAACATGCTGCGTATACCTTGACACTGCGGAGCGCATACCTTGACACTGCGGAGCGCATACTTTGACACTGCGGGGCGTATACCTTGACACTGCGGGGCGTATACCTTGACACTGCGGGGCGTATACCTTGACACTGCGGGGCGTATACCTTGACACTGCGGGGCGTATACCTTGACACTGCGAAGCGTATACCTTGACACTGCGGGGCGTATATGTTGACACTGCAGAGTGTACCCGGGGTGGTGGAAAGCCTCAAGATCATCACCAGGAACAACTCTCTCAGGATCGCTGACTACGCCTTCCGATTGGCCAGGGAGAAAGGTCGCCGCAGGGTCACCGCTGTCCACAAGGCCAACATAATGTGAGAGTCCACTGGGCGCAACACATATACTTTTAGCTTGTTGGATAACTTTTTACTCCCTGTTATATTGAATGTCTTCCTCACGACAGGAAGCTTGGGGATGGCTTGTTCCTGCAGTGCTGCAAGGAAGTAGCGTCTGGATATCCGGATATTACATTTGACAGCATGATCGTGGACAACACCACCATGCAGGTAACAAGTCAGCTCTTGGGACACATGACCAGGCTTTGAGGTGCCCATGCTTCAAGAGAAAATGTGGATACCTTTCTCAGCTGGTGTCCAACCCAGAGCAGTTCGATGTGATGGTGATGCCCAACCTGTATGGCAACGTGGTGAGCAATGTATGCGCCGGGCTGGTCGGAGGCCCTGGCCTGGTGCCCGGAGCCAACTATGGCCGAGACTATGCAGTCTTTGAAACAGTAAGTGTTCCGCCCAGTTAAAGATCTATTGGAGACAAGAACAATTTCCATTTTGCAAACTATGGCACCTATCGGCCTGCAGACAGTCTGTACTTTCTTTATAATCCGTCTCTCTGCTCACGCCTCTCAGGCCACGAGGAACACAGGGAAGAGTATCGCCGACAAGAACATTGCCAACCCCACTGCCATGTTGCTGGCCAGCTGCATGATGCTGGACCACCTCAAGTGAGTGTCCACCAGCTACAATGGACAAGTCCATGTTCAGCTCACTGTGAGTGTGTTCTGTCATGTGATACGGGGGTTTTTAACCGTAGTGTTTCCCTGTGATGATGCCAGGCTCTACGACTATGCCAGTCTGCTCCGGAATGCAGTCCTCACCTGCATGAATGAGACCACGGTAAGTCTCCGCATAATTTGATTTCATCTGGTTCACATTTCTCAGCAGCGCTCGTCAGTAACTGCAGTCATGTCAAATGCGCTGCCGTTTGCGATCATTTGGTCTTTTCATGACTCTATTTAAATAGACCTACATGTCTTCATTGGATATAGGATAATAACCATGGATGTATGAACAAGCTTGTGCTCCCATTGAAGGATTGACCCGCTCAGCCGTTGACTCTCCGGGTTCATTGTTTAAGGGCTTGTCTCCACAGATCGCGCTCTTGGCGCTGGCAACGCCTATTTTCAATACAAACTCTATGAAGTTCAGCACCCTCGGCGTCCAGTGTTTTTTGTCGCTCCGCTCCCAGCGCTCTCAGTTGAAAATAGTTAAACTTTTGGAGAAGCACTGCGGTCGTCACTTCTCTCGTCGGCTAATTAAAATCGATGAGGGGGCGGGCCATACGATATCAACATTATTCGAAGTGCTAGAAGAAGAAGCACTCTGAAAAAGAGGCTGTGGGCGCTGTGACCTAATACATTCTGTGGACAAAAGCCCTCAATGTCAATCAATTCAGTCCATTTCACAGTAAAGAAATTATGATCTGCTGAATTATATTTACTAATGTCTTTCTTTTGGCCTCTTTAGGCCATTTTATCGATCGGTTTGAGCGTAAGTCGATCCATACAATTAATGACAAAGCTAGACTCCTAATACACAATTTGATTAGTAATTCCATTCTTGGCTGAGCAAGAAGGGAAGAGGAAAAGGAACACTTCTGTACTGTAATCCTTTTGCTTGAAATGAAAATGTTTGTGTCGTTGCAGTTGCACACGGCTGACATCGGGGGGCAGGGCACCACTTCTGAGGTGGTCCAGTCCATTATGAGGATCATCCAGAGTAAGGGACAGCTCACCACCGACCTTTAAATACCACCATCACCTCCCAGGCAACCAATCAGCAACCTCTAAATTAATGTGTGGCTACATGTGTCTATATTGTTGTGGTGCAAAGTAATATCGGGTGGGGTGGAAAGTGTAATGTATCTGCATGTAGATTGTCTGAATGGTATTAAAAAAAAGGGTTACTTTTTGTTGTGTTTTTACTAGTCTCCCACCTCCACATTCTGTCTTAAAACTTTAAACATATTTATTCAACACTTTTGCAACAATTCTGCATCACAAATGACAGCATCTCTGGGGACCCACGTGATATTATGAGCAAGGCTTCCGATGATGTCCATGTGAGATTGCTTTAGTTGTATTTGGGTGAAGTGGTTATCAGTGCTCACGGTGCATCAGGTCATATGATGCATTATGTATCTGGTTCAGCCTTCAGTTCAACCGCAACCGTGATCAACTCTTGATAAAACTGACTGGTTTACTAACTGTCTGCTGGCCTTTATGGGGAATAGATATCTGAAGGCTATGTTTGATAGGAAGAAGTCACACCAAGAAGGTGCCAAAATGTGCACTGCCTTTTGTTGAGTTGCATTTTTGTTTTTACATCAATTTTACCTCTCTCATAGGACCTGTGTGGAGATCAGATACTTTGATTATGCATCACCCCCTATACTTGCTGGGGGATGTAGTCCGTTAAAGGATAACTAAGTTGTTGCCGATGCATTCTGTGTCTCTGGGGCACAGCTCAGCGCAGATGGTAAATCTGACCTCAATTCATTTGAGTTAATGACGGCATTGGGGTCAGATGACGCAACCTCCACTGGCTCCCGGTAATCGCTCGCATTCGATTCAAGACACTGGTACTGACTTTCATGGCTGTCAACGGAACCGCCCCTACCTACCTCCAAACATTAGTCCGACCCTACGCCCCAGCCCGAGCACTCCGCTCGGCAACTTCTGCCAAACGACTGGTACCGCCTTCACTAAAAACAGCCAA
This sequence comes from Coryphaenoides rupestris, assembly GCA_002895965.2. Lineage (NCBI taxonomy): Eukaryota > Metazoa > Chordata > Actinopteri > Gadiformes > Macrouridae > Coryphaenoides > Coryphaenoides rupestris. The sequence goes on from PIJE02000001.1 coordinate 538,564, forward strand.
ACATCGCTCTTCCAAGTCCCAACTCTTCACGGTTCTGGCTCCTCAGTGGTGGAATGAGCTCCCGGCTCATGTCAGGACGGCCGAGTCGCTCGCCAGCTTCCGCAAGAGACTCAAGACCCACCTGTTCAGAGTTCACCTGGACTCTACATAACCCCCCCCCCAGCACTAACCTGCGTGTTTATATGTCTTAACACTTATTAAGACACTTAGCATTGTTGTTCGTTCTCAGATGTTGTAGCATGCTTAGAATTGCACGCCTGCCCAGCTACTTATGCAGGCAACTTGGCAATTATGAAACTCGTTCTATTCATCTCGTAAATATGAATGCTCGAAAACAGCTCTATTCTTATCTTCAGGTACCACAGTGATATATTGCTGCCTCTCCTTCAACAAATGTACTCTTTGTAAGTCGCTTTGGATAAAAGCGTCTGATAAATGCCCTAAATGTAAATGTGAATGTAAATGACGCCAGATGAGCTTCTGCAGACCACGTGGAGGAAAGGTTAATTTGCATACATTGAAATGATACAAAGCTTAAAGAATAAAATGGTTCCCCTTTACCACTCTTAGAGGGGAACTCTTACCTAACACATTAAGTCTTTTGTTATTAAAACACCATGTTTGTGAGTAAATAAACACAAATATAATGTAGAAGACATAGCACACAACTAACCATAACCATACAATTATGAGGACTATGGACAGCATAGAGTTATTACCACAACAGAAGCATTTCTTGCATTTCTTATTCGGCTCATCTAAATATTATTTTATCCAGATTTTAAGCACTTTTATTGATAGATAACAAATACAACTTCTATTGTTTAGAATTTCTCACACAATACATGCCATTCCTGTATCACGTGACACCGCGTTTTTTGCATTGCCCACTAGGTGGCAACAGCCCTCCTGTAGCTTAACCTCAAAACACAACTTTATCTTTGTGTTTCTTGCAGCTTGTTGACAGGTAAATTGACCATTGTAATTACTTTCGTCTCCAATAAGATTACATTTACCTTAGCCTTGACTAGTGTGAAGGAGGAAGGAGGTGAGAATTGTGGGAATCTGTGGGAAAAGTGATATTTAAGACCATGAATATGTTTTCACTGGACAGGGAATCTAGTTGGTCATCGTTCAAAGTAGTTTGTGGTTGTGTGTGGAGTGGTTGCTGATGTCTGACCTGATATAGCACAGCCCGCTTGGCCTACATCCAGGTCACCAGGTAAAACTGTAATGCCTTGTGACCAAAACAAACCACGCCTTCAATTACTCCTCCCACCCCAAAAAATGTATTTACGAGAACACTTTAAATTCCTTATTTGCTTAGCCAACATCCTCAGCATACGGTATGAGGTTATTAGATATCATAGCAATAACTCATTAAACTATAGCAACTTCCACGTTTACAATATGGACCGATCTCACCCAGACAGAGGCTTAGTACAGTTCAAACTGCCCATCTCATCATGCAAAAAGAAAGACCATAATGCCGTTAATACACATTGACCACAGTTGTGATGGATGGATGTTTTGGGATGGCCATCCTTATTTAGGATCGGGGAGCCCCGGGAACCAGAGGGCCTGCGGCGCCGACCGTTACATGTGCAATGAATTAGTCAGCTGTGTACTTTGGCCTCTCGCAGTCCGGCCCCACTGTTCCTGCTGCACACCCTCTCTCCATCCATGTCAGTCCACAGAGACTCCTAGGTTGGCCCACGTACGTCTCGCTCCACTTAAGATTTATCCTTCTCTCCCCCAGCAGCTCTTTCTCTCTCTCAGGAGCGGCTATTACTCTGAATCTCTCCGGTCTCTAGAGACGCGGTCGGATCCACCTTGGGTCTAAACCCCTCAAACCCGCCCGCCATGGAATCACCTCTAATCACGCTGTTGTAATTCCAGCTCTCTTCGCCATGACACTGTTCTCCTCGCCTCCCTCCTCCCAACCACTCATCCTCCGCCTCCTCATGCCATCACTGTATTTCACAGTATCGCTCTCCCTCCGTCAGCCAGATATGTGGTGTGGTGCTTCGTTCGGGGGGGGAAGCCCCTGGTGATTTTTAGCAGGAAACCAGGCCATCCGTCCAGCTGATCTATGAGTGTGTGTGTGTGTGTGAGTGATGAGGGGTGGGAGGAGGAGATGGGGGGGGGGGGGGGGGGGGGCTCCTCTCCTCTCCCACTGCCCCCACTGCCCCCACTGGGACCTGACACCCTGGGCCTGCTGTACAGCACATACTCTGCTGCCTCAACACTCCTGGGAGGTTTATTTATACAGCTCTTTATCTCGGTAACAGCCCCACAGAGCTATGCAGGGCCACATTAACAGGATCATTCGATTATCCCCCCGCCACACACACACACACACACACACACTCACTCACTCACTCACTCACTCACTCACACATTGCCTGCCATTCCGGGTCTGCAGACAGCAAGGGATAAACAGCTTGAAACCGCTTGTATGCCAAAAAGCATAAATAATATAAAAGTTAATTCTCCGTTCTGGTGCAAATGGGCATAAAGGAAGAAAATTGGTTTATTAAATGAATGCATGAATGTGAGTCGGTGTCAAGTCGGGACAGCAAGATTTATGCATCTACGTGTGTATCTGATGTTGGGCTGGAGACAATGAACAGTGCAGACACACAGGTGTGTATGCAGACATTTGGCATCCCATCAGAAATTCCCTCTTCTTGCTATGTGTGTGTGTGTGTGTGTGTGTTTTACTTCTTGTACACCTCATCAACTATACATAATATTCGGTACATTTTATTGCAGGGCCTGGTGACCTGAGGGAGTCTTGCGGTGTTGGTGGTGGGGGGGGGGGGGGGGGGAGGCTGGGGTCCATAGATTACTTTCTGGAGTAATCTACTGTATGTAGACTTTTGGTGGGTGCACACGGCAGAAACGTGTGTGGCCCCAGGGAGCACTCGGAGAAGCCATTAGCTCAGAACATAATCACCCAACAATTAGTCACGCTGCCTTTCTCTATCAGAAACAATGAAGCCAGCAGGTTGACCCGATATCTGCTCCCGGCTTCACCTCTTCCATCTATTACAGGAACTTATATTTGTATTGTGTTGCATTATTATTTGTCCATGTGCATCTGTCTTAAGCTTAAGAGATAATTTTCATCCACTGACATCCATCTCTCTCTTTCACGCGCGTCCAACCACTTTTGACCTCTTCTGTTCTGAAAGCTTGTTTTAAGTAATTTAAATCATCTGCCTTTCTAAGTAATCTCGGGGCTTGGCGCTAACTATAAGTTAAGGGAGCGATGATGAAACATGAAGTGTTTCATTATTAGTCGGTTGCAATAGCTCCTGCATTTGGGGCTTTCCATCTCTCTCTCTCTCTCTCTCTCTCTCTACTTTGCTTTCTCTCTCTGCATCTCATACTATCTGTCCTTTGTAATATAAGCCCGTTGTAATTACCACTACCCTTGTACCTGTGTGTGTTTATGCCTTCGTGAGATAGTGTGTGTGTGTGCATGCGCCTGCGCCTGTGCTTGTGCATATGTTTGTGTGTGTGTGTGTGTGTGTGTGCACATGTGCGAGTTGACAAGAACGTTCTTGTGTGTGCCATAACTGCACACACACACACACACACACATAGATGTGGGTACACCGACACAAGGACGTTCTCGTCAGAAGGTGCATATATATTGTATATAGGTGTACCCACGTCCCTCTGTGTGTGTGTGTGTGTGCTTATCAGATTCAACCTTCTTCTACATGCCGCTATAGTGCCCAGGTGATTGTAATCAATCACCGTGCTTCTGATCAGCCGTCTGCGGAGCACAGCTGCATCTAGTCAGCCAGCGCCTGGCTAATTGGCCCTTTCTTCCTCTCCCTGCGCTACAGCTTAGTTATACTGAGCTACGTCACTGCTCCGCTATTCCCTCCATTACTGAGCCCCTCCCCCTCCCTGCCTGTTGTGGGGAACTCTGGGTGTTCCCTTGGCGTGCTTTTAAAGGGCCGGCACTCACAGTGTCCTGCTAACGGTGACAGTCCTAATCACCCATGAACTATGGCGGCAGCAGCCGCCAGGAGCCAGTGGTGAAATTACAACTGACAGGAAAAGGGAGGATGGATTTTAGATAGGAGTCAAGGAGGTCAAGGGAGCCAAGCCTCTGAGGAGAGGGGGAGGGAGGGGGAGGAGACAAGGTAGCGGGGGACGGGAGGAGGACAAGGGAGATGCACGGCGGTAAAAAGCAAGAGAGAAGGCAATGTTGGAAATTGGAGATTGATTGTTGGGGGGGGGGGGGGGTCAGGCTGGTATGGCCAGGGTACAAATAGAGGGGGCACCGTTATGTAAAGATGGTGTAGGTTAAATGCCTGGGAACGAGAGCATGAGGCGTGGTGGGTGAAGACTGCAAGCCACCCCCCACCACTCCAGCTCACTGCCAAGCGGGACACATAGGAGCCAAGAGGAATCTGACGTCTTCTCTATCGCTCCATCTGCTGCTGTGTTTGCATCCAGACGGCAGCACAGGACTTATAGGGACCCTTCATCTGCAACATCGTGCCACCAGCACCACTGCTGTAGAGCTTCTTGGTCTGTTTCCAAAAAGCTTTCTCATGCTTGATTTATACTTTCATGATTTCACTTGGATTTATCGCGTCAGGGAACAATCGCTTAAGAACAAACGCTTAAGCTCGCTCAAGGATTTGGCCGCGAGCTAGCTGCCACTAACATGGTTTACCTTCAGGCCAAGTTGTTTGACCACTGGTGTTCTCTTATCATGAGGTCAGCTACACTGCAGCGGGGGCCCAGTATAGACACAGTCAGGTCAAGTTTGTTTATATAACCCAATATCCCACTTACCGCCTTGAAGGCCCACGTATGAATGAAAACCGAAACTGGCAAAAATGTCCCGTAAAAACGATCGCATAACCCCTGGGGAAGAGAAGGAGACGTTGGATATGGACACATGAGGCGGGGGTCGTATTTTGGCTGGGCTATCAAATATCCAACATCAAATAAAATCAAACAAAGTAATGATATATTTTAGACGCTTTGCCTTTCAGTGCCTTGAGTGCATATACTCTTGGCGTGTCATTAAACTGTTGAGGAGAATGTGTAACTTATATAAAGAGCGACCCAAGGCGAAGGAACGCAACGGGAGACGTTCAAGGCGACAGTGTTAGCTAACACGCCGCGCTCTCCTGTTCAAACATAACCCGCACACGCACACACACCACGACATACTGCTGCACCGCCACATATGCCAGCATGAGCTCACAGTGAGCAGGCCCTACTTTTAACAGACATGCCATGAATTGACGCATCGCAGAAGTGCATGCCACCCACATAACCAGCAATTATCCTGTTTATCTTATGTCAGCACTCTCCTTAAAATGGTGAACATGGGCTCATATCTGATCCCGTGGGGGAACGGTGTCCAGGCTCCACATATAGCGAACACGAGTGCGTATTTGCACGGACACACACGTGCTCCAATGTCCACGGGCTCACATTCATTCATGCATACTTGTGTGAGTGTGGGTGTTTGTGTGTGTGTGTGTGTTTGCTTGTGTGTGTGTGTGTGTGTGTGTTTGTGTTTTTAGCATAGCCATATGTCTTCCCCAGACAGGGAAGTGGATCCCACCTGAAAATGTGTCACATGGAGGGGGCGGGGGGCGGGGGGTGTGGGGGGGGGGGGAGTGAAATATAATGTGGGAGGAGGTCAGCGGTGGACGGAGGGGATTTGCTGCGGCGAGTGCTGTGTGTGTGCGTGTGCAGGGTCCGCGCGTGTGTATTAGTGTGCGGCAGTGGGGGGTTCGTTACATGACATCCGCATGAAAAACCTGGAAAGGCCGTTGTTATTTAAATTCCCTCTGTGCCCCTCTCGATGGTCACATGCTCCCTCTCCGTCTCCCGGGCCGAGTCTTTCAGCAGACCTCGCCTTCGGGAGAGCCTGGCTGGGTGCCACTTTGTTGTTGATGATAAATCATTGCTGTGCTTTCCTTCAGGGAAATACATTGGACACTGACGTGTAGTCACTCCTGAAAGAAACATCAGCTTGGCTTGGATGGCGCGGCTGTCCAGCCAAATATATAGAGGGAGGGCTCACAGAGAATGGAAAGCAGAGGGGGAGAGAAAAATAAAGTATGGTGATGTATTGGCTATTGATGGACTGTTCCAAGCCAACATATTCTCCCAATATGTCTGGTATTAGCTGCTCCTTTCTCTTTCCCCTTCTCTTATTGACAATTCAAGTCTCTGACACTTTTCCCCCTATTTTTCTCCATTGGATGTTTCGCTAAATTATAAGGGTACTCTCTCTCTTTCTCTGCCTATAACTCCGTCAATAACTCTCTCTGCCATTAAATGTTCAACCTTCTGCTGTGGGTTCAAGGGGGGCAGCACCAGAGTTACATTACATCAAGGCAGGCATGCTGTGCTCATGACAACCTGCATAACACAGCCCTGACATCACCCAGCGATCGCTCCCCCTGGTGCTGGAGGTCTTTGGTGCCGTGCCATCGTTCTGCACCCCCCTTTTTGCTTTCCCAGTTCTGCCTGCAAAACTACTCTGATCTCTAATCCAAACACTGTACGTTCAATGGGCTGCCGGGCCAGAGCTGGGCCCCGTGGCAAATTACAAGTGACATTGATAGAGTGTGATGTGATGAATGCATGCTCTCTCTCGCGTCCAGTCCAGATCCAGGCGAGGCGGGCGTGTTTTGTGTACACATTTAGAGATCTTCCCTAGATTTCGGGCTGGTTTTATCCCACACCTGTCACCAGAGGCTTGTCTAGTCTTCCAATTAGTAAGTAAATATGTCATATTAAATGAACAGCGCAAACCCCCCCACCCCCCCACCCCCCCCCCCATAACCGCCCTGAAATGATATGGTTGCGCATTTGGGAGTCTTTTTCTTTTTTCGTTGCAAATTCAGGTCGGTTGCATGCTGGTAGATGACCAATGAGCTTATATCACTTCTAATTCTCCAGATTGTCTTGCAGCTCTTTCATCCGGTGTGTTATGATAAAGTCTGTTTCCTGGTCTGTCCATGACTACCGTCTCGGTCTCATGCATGTCTACATTTCTGTGTTTATTGTCCCCAGGTGTGCCGTCTACCAAAGTCTCATCTTATGAGAAACAATATTTGGAAATCCAGCAGAAAACATAACTTTGATTATTTTCACTTGATTTGTATTTTCGTGGCTTTACATGAAGGTATGATGCCTGCATGTAGGCCTAATAGTTTTCTGTGGAAAAGTTTTAAGGCATTGTTTATGAAGCTAAGCTCTTGTTCTTGGGCTCTGTTAAAGAGGGAAAACCAAAACAAGCAACAAAAATAATAAAAAGGACTAATTGAGGGTTAATTTTCACTTTGTGATAGATTCAACCGACAGCTGCGGGTGAAGTCATGACGCTGTCTCCGCTTGACGGGAAACTGCCGGAGGGGCCCCAAGCAGGAAAAAAAGTACAGCTAGCAGCTAACACATACTCGGCTCCAGAGCTAAGCTAAGCGGCGGCATGGCTTTCACTAGCCAGCTGTGAAGAGCCAGCCAACTGTCTCAGTCATAGACGACGGAAAGGTCCTTATTTCCTCCTGCTTTACCTCTCACCTATAAAATGTTCCTTCACTCTACAACTCTGGATAAAATGGAGAAAATAAACATCCTCTTCATCATCTGGGATACAACAAATACAATAGCATGACCACAATGCTCACTTACGGCAAATTTTCTGGGTCAACTTTTTATTTATTTATTTATTTTTATGTTGTTTACTTCTTTTGCATTTCATAAAACTGCCCGGGGAATCCCGTAGAAAGCTACAAGATTTCAAAATGAATAATTTTTTAGAAAGGGCCCAGTGTTGTCTGGTGACTTACATGGGTATTTAGTCTCGCCGTGCCTGATATGAGACTGATAAGGGCTAAAGTTCATAGATCATGAGTCTGAGAATTCAACGCCCTTGGTAACAAAACCATGGCAGCCGTCCAGAGAAGAGCTTTTTGCTCCGTCTAATTCCTCATGGCCGTCTGTAGACCGTGTGTCTCCGTCAGAAGACCTCCATACCTGCCGGGCCCCGATCCCGCTCTCACTTCAAACGTGATCCCTCACCGCCTTATCCATGGCTTCCAATCGTCCCCCATTGCCTAATCTAAGGCAAACACCACATAGGCCTCTGTTGAAGCCAGCTGTGTTCAACATGTGGTTCGGTTCTTTTCCATTAAACACATAAAGCTGAGATAATGAGCTCACTTGAAGCACGAGTGTGAACCTATGTCTGTGTTCTGGCTCTCGGCCCATGGCCATCACCACGGTTACAGACACTGTATTGGGTTTCTGTGACTTTTTCTTGGTAAAGGATTCTTCTTAAATGAGGACTGCATCATGTCAAGCCAGTTATTTTAGTAGAAGACCCGCATAAGCCATAAAACACTAGGACTAGAAAAAGAAGAAAAACAGAAAGCAGGTGAAAGCCAGTCCCGTCTGGGAAGAAATGCTGGCTGTTTACGAGAGAGAATGGATAGTTCGTTAACGAGCTAGCTCAGACCGAGACACTCCCTTTGCTGTGTGCATCAATGGCTCGTTTTCCATGGAAATACAATACAGTAGGCTAATCGGCCTAATCCCTGCTCTGGCAAAACACTCATGCTAAAAGACAAGGGCTTGCAAACACTAAGGGCACAGTCTAAATTTATCTCTTCCTGCTTTCATTATCCTCGCTTGTCTTTTCATTATTCAAGGCGGTCTCATCCTATACGGCCTCATGAAAAGCTCATGGAGCCACGGCGTCCACCGACTTCCTCTGACTGCTATAGCATGTCTCCTGTCTTGAGAAGGGGCGACATGATTTGGGGCTAATTTATCAGCCTAAATGTGACGGCTCCTATCTGACCTATGCGCATGCAATGGCATGCGGGAGCTGTTTATGTTCCTTTATGGTTTATGCCCTGTAAAGCGGCCCGTCTGGCCAACCATACATGGTTTCAACGGTGTAGACAGCTACTCATTTCGTATGCCTAATACAGTCATATTTGACCGCTCGGTGTGTCGTATCATACGGACTAGGAACAGGTTGTGGAGATTTCTCCAAACAAATCAGATGGGGGTGGGGGGGGGAGGGAACACTTAATCTACCGCCAATCACTGGTATTTTTACAGCATTCAGCCAGTCGATACAGCTTTATTAAGACCCTGTCAAAGCCCTCGTCACCGTAGATGCGGGGAACTCTGCGCTGAACGGCTTGCAGATGGAAAGAGGCCTGGCTGCCGTGGGGCATTGCCAGGCACAGTTTATGCTAAGTGTGCTCCTCAGAGTTACGGCATCTCCTCATTCCAATGGCTCAAATGTTGACTCCATGTGGCAACTCGCTCCCGGGGGAGAAGGAGCAGAACTCTCGTTCGATTCAGAATCATCGTTAATGGCCTGAGAACAGTCACAGCGTTGTGGTGACAATCCTTTCCACAGCCCCATGCGTAGCCTGGGAAAAGTGGGGTCACGCTCCACAGGAAGCAATGGGAATATTATGATCCTAAACACAGCGCATGATGAATCAGGGCTGCGATTGCCATTAACAGTATTAATTTAAAGTATTAGCCAAACACTGCGGTATTGACCAGTGACAATTGATGCAGACCATAAAGTTTGGTTTTAATTTGCCGGGCCCGGGGTCTGGTATTTGGAGCTCTATTTAGGATAACTCGTCACCATAGGACTACATTGTATCCAAAGCGACCTACAGTGACTACAGATACAACTCATCCATGAGCAAG